>PVHP010003868.1:28210-75628 GCA_004024765.1 Zapus hudsonius | reverse complement strand
GAAAGGGGCCCTCTGACCCTGGCACTTCCTAGGGAAGAGGCTCTAATATGTGGAAAATTTTACTGAAAGCCCAGCTACCCGTCCATGGCAGAGTTGGAGGAACAGGATTTCCCCAGAAATTCCAGAGAGGGAGCGGCTGTGCCAGACCTCAGGACCTGGACCTGGGTTGCCTTGGAAACATGCCAAGGAAAGTTTCAGCTTGGGCCCTTCCTCTGTCTCCCAGGGGAGATGCCATCAGGCTAGAAAGTCCCAGGGAAGAGTGAGTCAGTTAAATGGCACACTTCTGAGTGGCAAATTTTAAGTGAATTAGGTGAATTAAATTTCAATTTTTTCCTTGCATGTATGTGTGTGCATGTGGTATACATGCATATATTTATGTGTGTCCATGTGTATGGGTGCATATATGTGGGTATACATGCTCATGTGTGCACATACATGTGGAGGCCAGTGTCTTTCTCAGTCACTGTCCACCTTATTTGCTTTGTAAAAATTATTTTATTTATTTATTTGAGAGAGAAAGAGAGAGAGAGAGAGAGAGAGAGAGAGAGAGAGAGAGAGAGAAAGAGAATGGGTGTGCTGGGGCCTTCAGCCACTGCAAATGAACTGCAGACACATGTGCCACCTTGTGCATCTGGCTTGATGTGGGCACTGGGGAATGGAACCTGGGTCCTTGGGCTTTGCAGGCAAGCACATTCACTGCTGAACCATCTCTCCAGGCCCTCCACCTTATATTCTGACACAAGGCCTGTCATGGTTTGATCCAGGTGTCCCCCACAAACAAATGAATGTGTTCTATAGATCGAGCCTCAGCTGATGGCAGTTTGGGTTTTACAACCTCACTGGAGCTGTGTTGTTGGGGGCGGGCTTATGGGGGTTATAAGCCAGCTTCCCCTTGCCAGTATTTGGCACACCTTCCTGCTGCTGTTTGCAGTGCTGTGGCAGAGGTGATGTCCACCCCTCTGCTCATGCCATCGTTTTCCCTGCCAGGAGGGAGTCTCCCTTGGAGTCCATAAGCCAAATAAACCCATTCCTCCACAAGCCGCATTTGCTTGGGTTCTTTCTGAGCAGCAACTAGGGGGCTGATGGCAACAAGGCCTCACTGAATCTGGTGCTCATCAGTTACACTAGACTCGCTGACCAGTGGGTCCATGGGGTCCCCTGTCTCTACTTCCCCCACTGCTTAGATTGCAGGCACACCCCAGTAGTCCCTAGTTTTTCTCAGATCCTCAGGCTTGTGAGGTGAGCATGACCCACTGCAGCATTGCCCCAGCTCTCAAACTTAGGACACATGAATACTCACCAAAGCAACGACAAAAAACAGGGAGGGGGACTTGAAAGAATAGAAAGAGGTGAAAGAATGTTCTAGAATTCCCTATGCCTAGTCCTCTTAGAGGGTTTCTCCTTTGGAATAGGAGTTGGTATTGAGTGCATATATCCTCTCTCCTGATGTAGGAATGGGATGATTAGGGTTCGGGTGAAACCCCAATGTCCAGTTCTAGAAGAAAAGCAAGTTCAAGTGAAAACTCCACCTTGTCTAGAGTCAGGGACAGTCACCCCGCTCCAGCCCTCCCAGTATGGCCTTTCTATCTGTCCCAGCTCTGGGTTCCTCAAACAAGTGGTACCTAGGGGCTCTGACACCCCCCCATTCCCAACCCCAGCAACTCTGAGCCCCTATGGAAAAATCCCTTTTCCCTTTTGTTGAGCTAGAGCTGAGGTGGAATTTTCCAAAAGGAACCTTTCGTCTGAAACCCAGGGGGAAAGAAGTACAAAGTTCTTAGAAAACCCCCCACTCTACAAGAGTGTAGATTTCCATAGAGGTCGAAGCACAGAGCGAGGCTTAGGAGAAGGGTTGGTGAATCTCTTTCTCTGGCTCAACCTTGAGCAGGGTCCCCACCCATGAAGACCAATTTTCTGCTGTTCCCCTGCCCGTCTTGGGATGTTCCAGAATCAATTCCCAAACCTGTAATGCTGTCATCACGTCCAGGCCTGGGCTGTTAGAGATAAGCTTTGAGCCACAGCCCTTCCTCCAAGGGTCTCTGGGAGCATTTGTTCCTGCTGCTTCCCAAGTGGGTTTTAGGATCCCAGATGAAATGGTTGCGTGGACAGCCTAGCTTCCCTGGAGTGCGACTTGTCCCTCCTGCCCACTCTCCACTTTCCAATGGAGACATTCAGACCCAGAAGGATGAAATCTCTCTCTCTCAGGATCACTCAGTGATATATGTGGCCTCTGGGCTGGCCACTAGGCACAGGGCATTTTGGCAGCCAGAGTGGGCAAGCCCTCTGGTGGCTTCTCCAGGACTGTGGCGTCAAAGAGGACTCTTGCAGGTGGAGAGGGTCAGGCCTCCTCACTACATGTCCTCCTGACTAGAAGAACCTTGTGGTCAAATGACTGGTTGGAGATGTAGCATCTGGTCCATGATTGCTGCTCACTAGCTCTCTCTCTTGAGGAAGTTGTAGGTGGCAGTGGCTGATTTATTAGGTAAGGTTGGACCAGGAGCAGGACCTGGGAGTCTCAGGGTTAGCTGGTCCTGCAGACCAGAAATACAAAGGGATGGTCATCCTTGGGCCTCCAGCTTTAATCAGCCAGCAAATATAGACTAAGATGGGCATTGCAACCCAGATCTGCTCAGCCTATGGGAAGGAATCTAGTCTTTCATGGAGTTTCATGTTTCAACAGCTTTGGTTGCCAAAGGTGCCCCCGACATGCCTGCCTCAATCTTGGTAGCAGTGCTTCTCCAGCTCTGGTAACCCTTCCTGTGCCCAGCAATGGAGGGGCAGGAAAGGAGCCCCAGGAGTCCCCAAGGACAGCGAGTTCATGAGGCAGCTGGTGAGAGAAGTGGGGATCCACTGGTGGGACTTGCACTTGACCACAGGGTTGGTTTCTGCTTTGCAGGGCATGGAGCACGTTTTCCAAGTGTGGTATCTATGCCACTTCCATAGGAGTTCCCAGGATACTTGATAAAGGTGCAAATTAGGCTGGGGATAGGGTTCGGTGGGTAACGTGCTTACCTCACAAGCATGAGGTCCTGAGTGTGACGCCTAGGATTCATGTGAAAATGCCAGATGGGATGGGAAGAATGTAAGAGCCAAAGTGGATGGGAATATCCAGAGGCATTGTCCCCCCCCCCCAAAAAAAATGACTGATGGTTGTTCTCATAGCTCAACTGGTAACTGACAACCATAGGTGAATACCAGCAATCCCAGTAAGTAAGGCCCTCATGGAGCGGGGGCAGGGAGGAGGGAAATGGTGGTACCTACACATGATTTGTTCACAGAAAGTTTCTACATAAAACAATGCCAGATGTGGTGGTAAATGTCTATCATCCCAACTCTGGGGAGTCAGAAAAGGGGGATCCCGGGAGCATACTGACATACCTGCCCAGCCTAATTGGTGACCTCCAGGTGAATGACAGACTCTGTCTCAGAGAAGCGGAGAGTATTTCTAAGGATGATAGCCAAGGTATCTGGCCTCCACACATGTGCACGAATTCTTGCACACGTGTGTGCACTCACACCCCATACACATACATGAAAATTAAAAATAAAATTTAAAAAGTTGTCAATTCCATTGGCCCACTTAGAATCTCAAGAAATAAGAGGTGGAGCCTTAGGATTTGAAAACACTTGGTCTGAGAGATCCATGAATCTCCTTCTTTACTCCCCTTAAAATTTGATGTTGGGGATACAGGAATAAGAGGAAATTTTAGAGAGATTACAATGAGTTTGATTTTAAAGATGTTTGAAAACCTAATAGGCAATTAGATGTTAAAAGCCAGAGCCAAAGAAGCTGTTAAGGCTGGAGTAGATAGAGCTTCAAGAATATAAAAGTGGAGGAATAATTTATAATTGCATGCAATTTTTCTCTTTTGTCTTCATGAGTCTATGACCTTTACACATAGACTGCCCTAGGCAGCCATATGTCTGGGAAGAGATTAGGACTTCTTATAAAAAGATTGCTTGGGAAAAGGCCAAGCTGATTACCACCTTTGACATTTAGAAGAGGAGTGCATGGTAGGACAATAAATAGCCTTCAAACCAATGTATTATCCAGAGAGAGGATTCGCTATATTCTTTGCTTTCCTCTTCCCCCACTGCTCAGGACAAACAAAAACCTCTGCCCTGTCTTTAAGGCTCAGACGAGAACTAGAAGACAGTAGCTATGACAAAAGAGAAGCAGAATAAAGCTTCTGACCCTTTGAGAGAGAAGGGGACACTGTAGCAGGAGGCTGAGGATTCTCAGGCTAGTGACAGTGAGATGGTGCTCAGTTATCCAAGGACCTCAGCAGGCCCATGCCGACCAAGCTGGACAGGTGGGTTCAAGAACAGGGGCCAGGAAGGCACACAATAAAGAAGCCTGGAAAGCCTGTCATTCGGGGGAATAAGGGGGTCTTCCAGAGAACTCGTTCAAGCAGAGCCAAGTCAGGCTGCCTGAAAGACTGGCCTTCAGAATCCAAGAAAGATGGATACTGGAGGGATTTTGATAACTAGTTATCCAACCTGATTAAATTTTGTAGGTTATAGGCCTTCCTCCTTATTTCAAAATTGGACTTTGACTCCTGCATATTTGAGAGGCAGCGTAAGTTGAGCTTTCAGTCTCAGAGAGGGTCCATAGTGGTAAAGGTAGAAGTTGTGGTGAAAGGAAAGTTAGATTTTGTTAAGGCAAGTGGAGAAACCAGGATATGGGCTTGCAGGGCATGTGACAGGAAGACGAAGTACAGAAAGAGTGGTCAAAGCTGCACAGAAAGAAATTGGACATGTACAATAAAAATAAAAATTATATATCTATATATATCTATATATAAAGAAATTGGACATGTGGTGCTGGGAGCCTGTGATAAGCTGAAGAGGAAGGACCATGATACAACTTTCTGTTGCAAGAGGAAGGCATGCTAAAGATGGAGAAGGGGTCGTTTCGTTGGCGACTAGGAAACAAAAATGACATTTAAGAGGTGTGGTGGGGAAGAAACATGCCATCGATGGAACCAAGGGGCGGGTGGGCGACAGTATGGATGTAGCCAGAGTGGTTGCTTTGAGGAACTTTATGGTGTCAGGGAGTAATGACGAATTGGATAACAACCTCCTTGGGGAGCAGATAGAGAGATTGAAGGAGATGGGCATGTCTGTGGCTGGAGGGGGGGGGTCTGTGCTTCTCCAGCTCCGGCAGCCCTGGTTCGAGGAGGGAGAAGAAAACTGAAAATTGCTTAAAAGGCCACTTTATTTTGTTTTGTTTTGTTTTGTTTTGTTTTGGAGACAAGATCTTGGCCTTGAACTCACTGTGTAGCTGAGGGTGACCTTCAATTCCTGATCCTCCTGCCTCTACCAACCAAGTTCTAATCTAAGATGATATCTGTGCTCCATCATGTCTTGCCCCATACAAACTTTTGAGGCCATAGTAGTTTATACCCTTTCCTTTTGATCTCATCATTATTTATCATTATCACCATCATTATTATTTTGTTTATTATGACAGGCTGGCCAAGACTGATCTTGAACTCCTGATGCTCCTGTCTCCACCTCCCAAGTCCTGGGATTACAGATGTGTGCCACTATCCCAAGCTCTAAAAAGGACCATATGAATATAATAATTGAGAGGGATATCATCTGAAGATTAGAAGGTATACTTAAGAGAATGGAGGGGAGGAGCTGACCTTGTGAAAGGAGAAGGGATTCTTTCCTAGAAGAGAGGAAGAGCGCATGTGCGGGCTCTTCGGTGGAGACTGCTGTTTCTGAATAGAAGATACTAGAGATGTGTCACTGTCCCCTTTTTTCTTCAGCAACTAAAAAGTGAGGTTGTCTGTAAATAAGGCCCATATCAGGAGGGGAACATGAAGGATTGAAAAGATGTACATGGGTGATGAACAATGCCTATTGTGTGATGGGAAAAGAGCCTGCCTGACAGGCAGTGTGTGTGTGCATGTGCGCCTGATGGGAGGGCACCTATTGATGGACATGCAACATGGACAGGGCATGTGTGCCAGGCAATGAACACACATGATGATGGACAGTGGACAGGTATGACAGGAAATGAGCATGTGTGAGGATGGGTATCGCACATGCCTGATGAGCAGTGGACATGAGTGACACCCGTGCCCACTGGGTACTTTGGCTCACCTCAGACCTCTCCTTCTCAAATGGGTGGAATGTTGCTGATGCAGTCAATTAAACACTGTTAGCTGGGAAAATTACATAATCTTATACGTGAAGGATCGTGGGAAGCTGGGGTCACCTTGGGAGCCATTTCTGAAGCTCTGTATAATTCCTCATTGATATAGTTTCATTAATAAATTTCTATTCATTGTCCAGAGCACATGATAAAATAGTAACATTTTTTTAAAATCAGGCATTCATTTTTTCATGTCTCCCAGTCCTAGATCTAATTAATGATTTCTATGTGGCCATAACTGATACTGTGTTAGATGTCACTTTCTAAAAAAAGGGGGCCGCAATATCCCGGTCCTGCATGCTCGTCCAGAAAGCTATCACCCTTCATAATAAGTGGCATTGCTCTTCCTTCTCCTTGAAAACCGGAGGGGCCTTGGTGACTCTCAGTGAACAGAGATGGAAGTGATCTTGTATAATTGCCAAGATTGGCTTCTGTTTGGCTCTCTCTCTGGAGACCTTTGTCTTTGGAACTCAGCCGCCATGTCCTAAGACAGCCTGAGCCACATGTGGTCTCCTGGCCAACAGAACCAGTCAAGGTCTCAGCTGATGCCAACATTAACTCCAGAGACATGAGTGAAAGAACCTCAGATGATTCCAGCCTTTGTTGAGCCCAGGACCATGGGCCCAGATAGGCCATAGTGCTGTAATAGGAAAGAATTCCTTCTCTGCTGTAAGTGGCTGTTTCATGCCCCTAAGTTTTAGGGTAATTTCTTATGCAGCCATAATAACTGGAACACAAGGAGGGGTTTCTGTGAAAGATTTGGCTTTCATTAGCATGAACATTTTCTCATGTTGCTTTATAGTCATCGGAATTATTTAATTGGTTACAAAATATTTTGAGTTGATATCGTATACTTATTTAAATATTGTACTATTCTTGGCTATTTAGAAGACATCTCATCTTTCACTATTTAAGTGATCATATAAAAAAAGTTGTGCATAGAGATGTTTCTCTTTTATTGAATTTGCTTCGCTGGGACAAATTCCCAGAAGTGGGATTACATTTGTGTATGAACATTTGTATGGCATTCCAAACATAATACCAAGTCACTTCTCAAACAAAATTGCATTAGTAGATTCTGCCATCAATTATACTTGGCAATTTCACTACACAAAATCACCTCAAATTCATTTTGAATTGAATTGGGACAAACATATATAACTGCAAAAAGAGAAACCTTTACTGTATTGTCACCAGTGTTAGACACCCTCATTCATTTCAATTTTGCTAATTTAATCAGTGGAAATTGTGTTTCATTGTTGTTCATAATTTGTATATCTTGGGTGAATACTAAGGTAATTTCCCATATTTTAGAAATTGTTTAAATCCTATCTGGTTGAAAATTCAATAATGAATTTATCAGAGCTCTTAATATCACTGGTTTTAAAGTCACAACTAGTAGACTGTGAAGTTGATTGAGTGACTCTTGAACAGTATTAAAGAGAAATTTAGACTTGATTGGAATGAAATGCCAGAGTGTCCCATAGATAGTCAGTTATGTTTTGTGGAAGGCTTCTCATTCCATGGTAAGTGTATATCAGATCACGATATAAAATGTTCTTAGTGCAAAAATGTCTTAAAATATCAGCCTTATAAATCATATTTATTAACCTTTTTCACATTGTTGTAAACATTTTCCTAGCTGTGGCTTCCCTTTTTTATTGAATTATCTTTCTGTTGCACTCCTTTAATTTTTCATGCAGTCAGACCCAACAATCTTTTGTAATTTCTTATTTCTGTCCAAAAAAGAAATTCATCTTGTTTCTACACAGGTGATAAATGATCCTCCTGTATTTTGTCAACTCAATTCTTACTGGAGCATTCTCTGGGAACCCCCAGACTTGCAACAGTTCCTGTCGGCTCAGCAAAATGCAAACACAGATCAAGGCCATGGGGCCATTATGGGGCGGGTGAGTGGAGAACAGTGATGATCAGAGAACGCACCCCCCAGTTCCTGTCCAATCGTCAGCTCATGTGGCATCAGCAAAATGATTTCTGGTGCAAATGCTGGATAAGCAAATATTATAATAGATGCCCAAAGACGACTACAGAGTGATGAGAAAAGCTGAAGGGGAAGTGAAGTTGAGAATTCCAGGACATCTAGCAACACTCAGAAATAAGACAAGAGACCTGATCTTGGATACAAACTATCACAGTAGAGACTACCAAAATGATATTGATCATTAGAGGAATGATTGATTATTGGAGATTTTCTAAGCTCATTTACTTCTAACCATCACATTTGGGATTTCTTATTATTTCCATATCACAGATTTTAAAAAAAAATTACAGGGTTAAAAAAAAAAGCTATGTGAGTCACCCAAAATGACTGGATAATAGGTGTCTGGAATCTGGCCTTCAACCATTTGATTTCTTCATCATGGATCCAGATGCCTCTCCTACGGGAGCTAAGGGTTGCAGATGAAGGAAAAGAATAAATATCTGGAGGGAGTTATTTACAACACAGAGGTCTTAAAGGGGTATTTGAGTTCCTGTATGGATGCCTGCCACACTGTCTCTTCTACTCTGGGGAATGTTTTTCAGTGAACAAGGCCTAGTCATCTGGAATGAATACAGTCCCTGCTGAGATAAAGACTGAGGTTTTGTATTCCATCTGCTATTTTCATGGATTTCATTCAGATCATGAAAATGCCTAGCATGAGATAGACTCAAGGACACAGTAGATGGAGGCTCAGAGCTAACCCAGCATCCAGTGTGGATCTGATCCCCATCCTGGTCTCTTAGTCTGTGGGATACTGGGTAAGGTCTCCTTTGTAGAGGGTAACACTAGTTACAATGACACCATCATTTCTATTTGCTTTTGAGAATCATAACCAAGTCTCCTTTTTTCCCTGTCCATGTTCACAGCTCTCCTGAATTCTCTCTGGCTTCAGAACCTCTGCATGAGTGTGAGGCCAGCGGGAGGGAGAGAAATTACAGAGACCAGAAGAAAAGAGAATAGAATGGTTGTGAATTTGGTTTCTGGGCACGAGGAGTGAAGGAGTGTGGAGGTTGGGTGTAAAATGCCCTCCATGGATTTATGCACACTTAATCCCAGTTGGTGGTGGCTGTTAGGGAAGGCTGTGACAGCTTTAGGAGGTGGAGCCTTGCTGGAGGAAGTGTGTCACTGGGGGTGGGCTTTGAGGTCTGACAGGCCAGCCCCGCTTGTCAATAGCCCTCTCCTACTTCCTCCCTGTTGACATGACAATGTGACCCCAACTTCCACCTCCTGCCATGCTTTCCCCACCGTGATGGACTTCTGAAAACTGAAAGCTGAGAATAAATTGCTACTTCCTTCAGGTGCTTAAAGTAACTGCTACAAGGAGAAAAATGGCACAAGAGGCTGTCAGGATGTAGATGGCACTACCGAGCTGTCAATGTCTGATGACCCATCTATCTATCCTGTAGGAATCATGAACTTTCACTGGGACTAAAAACATTGACCTGAAGCCTTGCAGCAGGGCTTGACCTTCATCCCTGCCATTAACCTGCCTGCATGTCACACAGGTCATTTTACTGCTCTGTGCCATAGACTCTTCTCTCTAGTGGGAGCAAAGATACCTACCTCACAAGCTCACAGTGAGGATTAGAGGTGGTGGGTGTCAAAGGCTGAGTTTCATTCCTAGGTCCTAGGGCCCTCCATTAATAATTTTGGTTAATTATTTTGTCTTGTAACTAAGAAGGCCCTCTTCCCTGTAGAAATAAAGGACTCTCCACCAAGTCCTCAACAATTAATAAAACATAAGTTTATCCAGCAGAGGGAAGCATACACCATCCTATAAGCTTAGGAGACTGAAGTAGGGAGCGTGGTTGGGGTCACAGAATTAAGAGGCAGAAATACGAATGAGCTGTGAGATATCTGGAATATCAATGAGTTTTTATTGTTTGAAGTTCATCTGTAAAATGAGAATCATGATGAGCATTATATATATATGAATATATATCATATAGGATTGTTACAAGAATCAAATGAGATCATTTATGTAGCAAACATTAACTTTTCTTATGAAATACATGCACAAGCACATACAAAAATCTCTGCATAACATTTAAAGATTAAAAATACACATGTTCTCAGAACCTTGGTTAATAAATATTACCGCCAAGGTCCATTGTATGGACCTCCCTGACAGCAAGACCATGTGACTCACCCTTGGATGTTGAGTACATAGATCCTCCTCTCCCTGGTCTGTGTAGTTTTATGAGTTCTGAGTGTATCCTTAAGATATGTTGTTCCGTTTGTCTACTCACAACCTTTATAAAAATGGGACTTTGCTGTATACTTTTTATGTGGCTGACTTCTTTTGTTGCCTCGTGTTTTCTTTGCAAGATTCACTCAGTGGAAGCATATGGCTACAGTCTGCACAGTGCAACGCTGTGTCACTAGTTTTGTCTAGTTACTCTTTACTAGGTTTCAAAACATTTTCTTCTTCTTGTTTACCAAAAGATGTTCTCCTTGAATGATATTGAATTGAGTGTTATCTAATATCTTTCAGAAAACATGTAATTTGCTCATTTGGCGGATTCCACTTCTTTCTAGTAGAAATCAACCATGCATTCTTGAGGTAAAACCACATTGATTATTTCTATATATATTATTAAAAGTGGTGCACTATATTTTGTTTTGGGTGTTTAAGTGAGATTGGTCTGTGATTATAAGGTGCTCCAGTCCAATTTTAGTATCAGAGATGTATTGACTATATAAAATGCTTTGATAACATCCATTACTCTGATTTCTGAATTTGTGCAGGGTTGACATTGTGGTACTTGAAATGTTATATAAAATACATAAAATGAAACCATTGTGCTCTAAGCTGTTTTTTTCACTGCTGGGGGTTAAGCCCAGGGTCTTGCATATATTAGATAAGCACTACCATGAACTCTGCCCATATTTAATTTATGGGAAGATTTAAAAGTAGTTATTAAATTTCATTTATGGTTATGAGATCTTATGTTTCCTCCCTAACTATTGCTTTGGCTAGATCCCAAGTTTTTTTTTTTAATTGAGTTGAGAGAGAATGTGTGTTTGGGCACACCAGGACCTCTTGCCACTGCAAATGAACTCCAGATGTATGCACCACTTGGTGAGTCTGGCTTTACATGGGCACTGGGGAACTGAACCCAGTGTGCCAGGCTTTACAAGCAAGTGCCTTTAACCACTGAGCAGTCTCCTCAGTGCTCCCCTCCCCAAGTTTCGAGAGGTCTTATCTTTGTCATTCTACTTGTGTTTTCTCCTTTATATTAGGAAGAATATAATTAAGACTATAAACTCAGGAGTCAGAGAACCACATGGTAATCTTAGCTCCACCATTTTCCAGTCATATGACCTTCGGTTGGTGGTTTGTCCTATGTGGGCCCCAATGGCTTCATCTGAAAACAGGATGATGACAAATAGCATCCTTATTGGACTTACTGAGGATTTAAAAATATGTGAAACTCTAGAAATATGTTTGGTACATTAGGTAATTAACAAGTAAGTGCCCATCTATAGTGTTTGCTGTAACTTTTCGTGCTTTAAATCCTTGACTTGACCTGATATTTGGTTCAAAATTTCCAGATGTGCTGAAGCTGGTAGGGGTCATTTCTGGTTAATGGATTATTGTGACAAAAAAAAAACCCTGGCATAAACAACTTAAAAGAGGAAAGATTTGTTTCAGTTGACATTTCAGTTAATGGCTCAGTCCATGGTGCTTGCTTGCACTCCTGTTTTTCAGTATGTGGTGGAGGAGAGCTATTACCATCATGGCAGACAGGATGCAAATGGAGAGAAGGTCCTGGGGACTGGGTGTAACATTCAAAGGTGACCTACTTCCTCAGCTAGGTCCCACCTCCCAGAGTTTCCACAAACTCCCAACATAATGCCACTAGCTGGAGACCAAGTGTTCAAAACAAGAGCTTGGGTAAGCAGTTTCATACTAACCCATAACAGAGGCCACATTATAAAAACATCAGGCAAGTTAGCATACTTTCATCCAAGTGGGAAAAGAAGTCAGGGCAGTTGGGGTCTCTCTCATCAACTCCTCCATGGCAGCTGGGGTTAACTTCAAGGACAGTTTTGCTAATTTGATCATGATGACTTCCTCATATTGTCTGCTCAACCTGTCCTAAGGAAAAAATAGACCATGTTCTCAGAAAGAAAGGCTCTTGGGTACTGAAAGAGGAAGGATAAACAGCTGCTATGTGGAAGTCCAGAGCAGTAACAAGCCTGTGGTGACAAGAAGAGCGTGGTATGCAGACTAACCAAGCTCAAAGTGACCATATAACTTAATTTCATGAGAAAAGACTGGGTTGAGGTAGCCCGAGTGGAAGCTATGACCTCTGGAACCATGACACCATTGCACAGAAAGTAGGAATTGACTGGCCATCTTCAGTAAGAAAGGTGGTTATTGGAAGGATAATGATTCTGAAAATGAATGGGAACCATGGAATCATGGGCAACCACAAACACAGCTGAGATCCCAGCCCTCAAACCACCTGGTGAAAATGTCCCCATCTAAGGATGTACGCTCTACTACACTAGCTCGTCTTTCTTAGGACTCTCAGCTCTGCTGTCTCTGCCGTCATAGATTCATACACATCCCTGGGTCTGTGCATCAGTCTATTGGATTTCAAAATTGAGGAGAGATCCTGAAAAGACTGGCAGAGTGTAGCCCACGTGGGCATCCTCAGTCCAGAAATCAGGGAAGGGGGATACCTGCCTTTCTCATTCTCCTGAAGGGAAGGTGGTCCTGCTACCTCACTTATCAAGGGATTTCTCCCAAGGAAGGACTTGGAACGGTCAGGTCTATTACAATCTATACTCTGACTCCCTTACTGCTTCATAAACACTCCCTCTAAAACTCATACTTCTAAAACTATTTCTACCCAATGTAAATATCCCAACTTAAACAGTCTAAGATCAACTTGCCCTTTCCCCTAATGGAGACAATACAAAAAAAAGTTAGATTATTATTCTCTTCAGCCATTCTTCCTGTTTCAACTTCATTCTGAATTTCTAAAGATGAGAGTAAGTAAGAACCATCCACACAGTCCATACAGAACAGACCTTCCTACAGGGCAACAGAAGAATACCACAGTTGGTATTTTTAGTGTTTTCCCCACCGCCATTCCCTTTGTCTGCCTCAGCTATCACACATGTCGTAGTCTTCACTGGCCTAAACAGGAGTCCCATGACCCTGAAGCAACCACCTGAACAGAAAAGATGATCTTGAAGATCGAACACAGCACGAGTTGGCTGGTTTTGCAAATTTGAGGTATTGTTCATTGAAAGCTTCGAGTTCATGGTGAATAGACAGTGCTCTTCCTGCCTGGTCTAGAACGCACCAACTCAGAAGGGGGACTTGATGATGAAATATAGCGCATCACTCATAGTTAACATTGAATGACATCATGATCAAAATTTTGTATTTTGGCTCAGGGCTTTTCTGGTCTAGTAGTCAATGGAGAACTGCTTCTACCAAAAGAAGCTATAATGTTTTCATAAATGCTAAAATAGCCCCTTTTTTCATCTATGGAAAAATAGAATGCTTGAATTTTTTCCAAGTTAACAGATTCTGTTATCTTTTTTTTTTTTTTTTTTTTTGGTTTTTTGAGGTAGGGTTTGCTCTAGTCCAGGCTGACCTGGAATTCACTATATAGTCTCAGGGTGGCCTTGAACTCACGGCAATCCTCCTACCTCTGCCTCCCGAGTGCTGGGATTAAAGGCGTGCGCCACCAGGCCTGGCTCCTGATATCTTTAAAAAAAGAGGGGGGCGGGCAGGGAAGACCAGCACCCTCTCCTATGCTGTCGTCTTTTGCTCAAAGGTTACTAGAAGATTAGAGCATGCTTACACAATTAGGAACAGCAAGCACACCAGTGTCTAAAGGGTATTTAGGGGTAGGCTTGTCTGATAGTTTTTTACTAGGCATTTCATTTCAAAATTCACAGAAAAATTGTGAAGATACCATAGCAAGTTCCCATATACCTCAGATCTCCTTTCCTATTTTTAACAATTACCTTAAGTGATACAAGTGGTGTCCCTCGTGATGCAACAGGTAAACATATGAACTCAAGACTGTAGTCTGTTCAAATTGCCTGATATTCTCTTCCCACCCCAGGATCTCACAGCCATCATCTCTTTCGTGTATCCTGAGTTGTGACAACTCTCAGGCATGCCTTAGTTTTGATGATCTTGATGGTTTTGAGGAGTACTCTTCAGGTTTGTAGAATATCCTCTATTGCTGTTTTATCTTTTCTAAATTGTGTGCAAGAGCTCCTAGGTGTGGAGGTGCGTGTGCATGCATGCGTACACGTGGACTCCAGAGGACAACCTTGGGTTTTATCCTCAGGAACATAGTCCACCTTGTTGAGACAGCGTCTCTCATTGGCCTGGCCCTGGGGCTTGATAACGAGGCTAAACTGGACTGACAGGCTCTTGACTTCCCAGTGCCGGGATTACAGTTGTACACTGCTATGCCCAGCATTTGAAGTGGGTACTGGGGATCAAACTTGGGTCTTCATTTTACAGAGCAAGTACTTTATTCACCGAACTATCTCTTCAGCCCCTTGTCTGATCATTTAAAAAAAAAGTTGAGTACCAGTCTCACCACATCAGATCAAGAATTCATATTATCAGCATGACATTACTGTAGCTGTTACCCTCAGTTACCTGATAGTAAAGTTTCACATGTGTAATGGATTATATTATGATGTACTGTAATACACAAGGATCTAAAGACCTGCATTCAAGACCTATTTCTACACTAAATCATTGTGTGAGCTTTGGTTCTCAGTGGTTTCTCCTTGTCTGAACTTACATTCTTTTGCAATATTGTGCTCACGTGTGTTATTGCTGTGGAGTGCCTTCTAGGCAATATCAAATTGTGAGGCACCCAGCCTCTAGGTGTCCCGGTGAACGAGATTAACCTGTTTTAAGATATTGTGGAAATGATGACGTGTCACCTCTGAGGTTAGATAATGGAAGGCATCTTTATGCTGTCTAGGATCACTCACAGGAGAGTCGCCATCACGTTGTGAACATCCCAGTCGCTTTAGGATAAGGGATACAGACTGAGGAACTGAGACCTCCTGCCCATAGCTAGTGTTGACCTGCCTGTGGTTGAGTTCACTGTCTTGGAATGACATCCCAGCCAAGCCTTCATGCCACTCCACTGTATCCTCAAGACATACTGACAAGTGCAATGAGAGACCCCAACCTTGCTCTACCCAGAAAAGCCAGTATCATGAATTCCAGAGTAGCAGCAACTGTGTAAGACGCTTGCTCATTAGAAACAAACAAGAAGACAATGAGTTTCATCTGAGGGTTTTGCAACTGTATTACAAGGCCCTCCTGAGTAGGAGGGTGTGGGAAAGCAAGATGCTGGCTTGATGCCCAGGTTCCTCCCTGAACTGACCCACAACAGCTCTGCCTATATCTGAGATTATATGTTGAAGGTAGAATTTTTTAGAATGGAGGCTGCTGCCAAAAATAAACTTGGAAACATTGGTTTGGAGAAACACTTGATTCGATGCTGCCTGTAGTCCTCTGTCTTGTATATTCTGATTGTGCCCATCGTTTTTAGGAAACAACTCTTACAAAAGAATCACAGACAGCATCATCTTCAGGGCTCATTCCTTCTGCCATGAACTACAATGGTACAGAAGCTCAGAGCGTGCTATTTGCAGATAAGTTTATCAGGAGCTGCCCTTCCTGATGGTGAGGTTGGACAGAGCACAGTGCTATTTCTGCAGAGGAAAGAATCCTTATCTGGGCACAGCTCCAGCCCTGGGCACCACCTGCAAGCTGTAAGGAGACCGTGGCTTTACTTCTATTGGCAGCATGTGATTATAACGACCATATTAGTATCAGGAATAATGGCTGGTGTGTTGTGACTGGTGTATTGCCTTCTTTAACCCTCAAAACCACTATAAACTAAGCATCTTATAGATTGAGAAAAAAAAGGCTGATAGGATGATTCATCAGTCATAAGATGGGAAAAAATGGAGTTTCAGTTAAAAGTCTGAGGTTACAGAACCCCTCACCACTGTGAGGTGACGTAGACAGACCAACAGAACAAAGCGGCGATCTTTGTGTCTGAAATATGCTGGGGGTGGAGATTCCAATTCCACAAAAGGAAGAAAACGCGATTTCCATTGGCAAAGCAGCGCCTTATTGATCCATGGATCCTCTAGCCCTCTGCTGTTCTCCATACCCTGCTTTCCATAATCAAGTGTTGAGCCTTACCTGAGCCAGAATTGTTGACCACCAAAAATGCTCCTATTCAAGCTTCAAAATGCAGAAGGCGGTCTCCTCCCCACTGCAGGCAGGGCTCCTTCCGACAGTCCTGAGGCTCTCAAGTGTATTTTAAGCTGGATTCTGGAGGGTAGGTAACTGACTTCAAATGTCTTACAAGGCTGGTAGTGTAGCTCAGTGGTTGAGGGCTTGCCTAGCATGTATGAAGCCCTGGGTTCCATCCCTGGCGCTACAAAAAAAAACTTCCTGGGAATTGTCTCCAAGTTTCCCAGTGTCTTTAGGCCAACTCTTAACTAATCAGTTAGGAGTGAGAATTAGCAATCTAATCTGACCTATATGTCAGCCTGCTCTTATTAGAGGGGACTGAAGGCTTGCAGTTTGAAATAGAGACCTAAGTATTCTAGCTGGGGAACACAAACCACCTGGGAGGAACAGATGCCAGAAGAAAGGCTCAGGCAACAGGCCACCAGGTAGCCTGTGCAAGTGGGGCTCTAGGTCCCCCATGAGGCTTGACTGCAGCTCGTGGGGTTTTGCTGCTTTCTTCCCTCCTCAGCCAAGGAAGGCCTAGAAACCATTGCAATCCACACTTTGGGGGTGTGTCTTAACATCAATAACCTACAAAGCCATTAAACCCTTAAACCAACAAAGACAGTTAACAACGCAACCTATGAAACATCAGATTAACACTGTGTATGTATCTTGTTCCTTTCCTGCCCTTTGTCAACTTAAACCTGATGAGGAAACAATCTCAGGAACAAGCAACTGCATCTGGGGCTCAAATCCTCAGAGCATTCACCAGAATCCAGACAGTGGGTTTTATTTCTCAAGTCGAGCTACCCATCACGTATGGGAGGACCACCCATGTAACCTGTGAAGGGCAGGTTTGTGTCCTGCCTTGGCCCTAACTCCGCGGTTCTCAACCCTGGCTGCATGTGAGGATCCCGAAGGCCCAGCTGACAAGGCACCTCAGTCAAGCTGCTGATTATGTGTCATCTCGTCTTAGTGTTTAGCTCTGCATGTCACTCGGGCACAGCTGGGATGTGACCCACTACCCTACGTGGTACAGCACTGGGGTGGGGAGAAGGGTCCGGATCCTCTTCATAGCTCACCTGCCTGCACTTGGGTATCCAGGGAGGGATAAGCTGGGAATGGGATAGAACAAAAAAGGGAACACCAAGTCACAAAAGAACTTTTTATTTGAGGCAAAAAGGTAAGTCTGGTTGAAAGGGTAATGGTTCCAAGCAGTCAAAACTTCACTGTTAGTGGCACTATTTTGACCACAGCTCTTACTTCTTTTTGGTCAGAAAAGGGTAGAAAGGTTGAACTTTCCCCAGGTGGGCAAGTGGAAAGACAAAAGACCAGAAGAGATACCTAATTTACGACATTGTTCTTCAGAGCCTACATTGAGCTAGCAAGCCCTGAGTCTGGTCTGCAAGCTGCTGCCTCCTGCCTGGGGACACAGGGACGTGCTACACTTGCCAGGAGGAAAGGCCCAAGTTCCTTGGGGAAGAGCTTCCTTAGCTTCAGAACTCTTCGTGGAAGGGGTAATCCTTGTGCTTGGCACAGCTGTCAGGAGGAAAGGACACACCATTACTTTGTGAGGAAGACATTTTGATGGTAAATCATCATCGCACAGAAACGGGTGTCTCTCACGGGTGAAAGTAGAAGACTCAGGCAATAAACCAGTTTTATCTGTAGCTGGAGGCCATGACTCAGCCTCCTCTGCCATGCCTGTCATAAAGCAACATGTGTATGGACAGCTGCAGCCCTCCCTATGAGCCAACACTGGTTTGGGGCACACTGGACAGCAAGACCTGATTCCTGCCTCCTCGTAGCTCATTTAGCTAGCAGGGCTATGTCTTATCATCTTATTTACTTATTTATTTATTTATTTATTTATTTATTTATTTATTTATTTATTTATTTATTTATTTTGAGGCAGGGCCTCAAGAAGCCCAGGCTGACTTTGAACTCACTATGTAGCTGAGGATGACCTTGAGCTCTTGACGGGCTACTTCCACCTCCCAAGTGCTGGGAATATAGTGCCGCCACGCCCAGCTCATCTTACCATGCTCACAGTAGAGTATGGGAAGAGCAGAAGTGTTACAGAGCTGTGTTAGACTGAATCCCAAAGGGATCGAGAAACAGCAATACTCCCAGGACACAGAGATACCTCTGCATCAGCTGGAGTAAAGCGAGCCCAGAGCAGTGGCTGGGGGAGTGCCGGGAACAGGCTCTAAAGGAGAATGCATGTCCTTGCAAATGATTCACTGCTCTCTTACCCACCAGATCTAAAAATGATTTTCATGTCAAAGTTGAGTCTACGGACATCCCACCGTAAACACATCTGATCTCAGAAGTTAAGCAGGGTTGGGCCCGGTTAGGACTTAAAAGGGGTAAAGGGTCTTCATTTTGGAACTCCTGGTTGGCTGTTTGTGGCCTAGACCCTGAGGCTTTGTGACAACAACAGCTCATGGGCAATATCAGCATGAATCACGGGAGTTGCTGTCCAAGAAGGACCTCTGGTGGTAGAGGTTGCAGCAACCACAGTGAGAACATAGACTGAGGGAGCCTAAAGACCCGGGAGAGAAAGTGGCTCCTCAGGTCATCTTGGGAGTAGAAACTGCGTGAGCAGAGGAGATGCCAGGCCAGGTCTGTTGGCAGGCATCTCCCTCGGCTCTGCACACTTCTTCCTGCTGTGCATGGATGTCACGTGCACAAGCAAGAAGGGCTGGGATAAGAGAACCTGGCCCTTGAGGCCCACCCACCAAGATGGCTTTTGTTCTATCTCCAGCATCTGCTGATGTGGATGGGTTATCACACCAGGGCTCACTCACCTCACCAAGGCACAGACTCTCCAGTTCCTGTTGTAGCTGAGTAAGGTGGCCATGTCCTCACTGCTCAGCTCAAAGTCAAAGACCTTACACACGAATGGAAAAACACAATAAGGTAGGCGCTAAAAACCAGAGACAATACCATGCAGGTCCTAGGGAGGAGTGGAGAGGGCAGGAAGGTCAAGGGAACTCAGAGAATATCTAACCCAAGCTGCCGCCTGCCTATGGGGGGCCATGTGGGGCTGGCTGCCCAAAGTGGTGCCATGCTCAAGCTGAAGCTCAGGTAAGGACTGAGGGCACTGAGGGTCCCAGGCAGAGCTGCTGTGCTTAGAGCAGAGGCTCATGGGCCACCAGGACCATCCCAGGGCAGCTCTTCTCCTGGGCAGTCTTCTCATTGGTGCCAGTGGCATTGGAAGGGAATGACACCAGGCAGCACTAGCTGTTCTCTGAATGTCCACACTCCTGGCACCCAGATGTTCCCACGCTCTGCTTATGACCACACAGGCAATTTTCAGAGCCAGTAGTCAGTGTGTTCTAGAAGGCTCTGGAAAGTCCATGGATTCATCAGCACAGTAAGTTTCCCTGAGCACTTATCAAAGTACCAAGGAACATGAAGTGCTCTATCCATCGTCTAATTTAATTTTCACAACAGCCCTTAATATAGCCATTATTTGATTTGAGGGCAGTCAAGTGACTTGCCCCAAAATCATGCAGAAGGTAACTAGTGGTGCTCCAGTGCCTATCCAGGAAGCGTCCTCTAGCTTGGCATTTACTCAGGACAAATGCTCAGTGTCCTGGAGGAGCCTTGGCAAAGAGGTGTATGCGTGTGCACTCACACACATGTAAGCATGGGGAACTGAAGCATGAGGCTCATCCCCAGCATAACAATCCCCAGCAGGAAGTCACTGTACATTACTGAGGCTGATTTTTCTGGCTTGAGGATATCATGATGGCAGCAGGGTGGGGACTCACGGATGTGACTACACAGGGACAGGACGAGGAGCCCAGAGAACCGCCACAGTGTGCACACACCTGCACAACGTATTCACTGCCAGGTGAGATCTTACCTTAAAGTTCTCAGCTATACGTGCTGGTGTCACAGACTTGGGGATCACCACCAAATTCCTTTGTATGGGGAAGCGGATCAGCACCTGTGGACCAAGAGAGGTGTTGAGTGTGTACACACACCAGGCACTCTGTGTCTTCACTGTACAAATATAACCCAAAAATGACAAACTCTACAGGTGAGAACAGAGAGGCTCAGAGATGCCCAGGTCACACCCACTGACAGGCAGAGTTGACATCCAGGTCCAGCTCTGACTCCAGATACACCATGAGGCCACAGCAGCACCTGTCCCTTCCTGAGACTTGCACTGCCCCATGGGAGATAACAGCCTTTCATTGGAGAAGGAGCTCTTCTATTTGCATGAGTAAATGACCTCTTAAATCTTAAGCTGTCTAGAAAGGCAGAAAGAAGGGACAGAGACTCCCGGAAATCTTCTAAAGTGCGGGTCTGTGCCTTTAAAACCCAGCACCCAACCACAACTCCAGAGAGGGCTCAATGGGCTCAGTATCTTCCTCCTCCTGGTTAACACGATCCAAGTTCTGGCAAAAGCCACGAGTGCCTGGCAATGTCCTTACCTGGGCTGTAGTCTTGTTGTACTTGTCTGCGATTGCCTTGATTCTGGGATCCTCCAGGAGAGATGGGTCCTCAGGCTTGGCCCTGGAACAGCAAGCTGATCAGAACCAGCCTCAAAGCCACCCCAACCCTGACATTCTCAGCCCCTCACGGTGGCCGACCGGTCTCCAGGCCTGAAGCTGCTGACCCTCTGTAAACATATGCTCATCTTGCTGCTAAAAACACCAACCTCCCAGAAAACCCAAAGCCCCAGGGGGAGGTCTGTAGGCATCCCCCTTGGCGCTCCTCTGTCATGTCTGATCTTCCCCAGTGTAGGAGAGCTCACCAGGGCCTGTCAGGAGAACCAAGGGGACTGTAGGCAGTCACCACAATGCCCTTGGATTGGCAGTACTGGATCAACTTCTCCCCTGTCAAGTACGGGTGGCACTCGATCTGCCAATGAGAACGGGAGCGATGATGGGGTCAGTGGCACAGGTGATATGACCTGAGTGAGGTTGCGTTAAGCTGCTTCCCTCCCAACACAGAAATTATGTTTCCCAGATAAGCTGGAACAATGTTCTGCATCTCCCAGCTTGTGGCCTTTGCATTAAGAATAGCAATCTTGTTAAGCCCTGAAGGTGTTCTCTGGCCTTGATCATTTATCCACTGTAACAGACCTGAGAACCTCGCTAGCTGCCCACTGTTGGGAGTCATTCATTCACAGGCCAAGCTCAAACCCTCTCCCTGTCAGCTTCCATTCCCAGATGCGTCCACCTCAATAAATCAAATCTCAGGACTTACCCCCTGCCTACACCCTGGGCAATGTGGATCTTAGGTAAGAGCTAGGATAAAAAGTCAAAACAGCATGCCACCAACACCAGGTTCCCTGGGGAAGGTTACCTGGTTAACCGCTGGCTTGTGTTTTAAGCCGGGCTTGTTTAAGATCCTTTCAATCTGAAGGTGGTTGAAATTGGAGACACCAATTGCTTTCACCAGGCCTTCATCCACTAGCTGTTCCATGGCCTATGAAAAAGAGGGAGGGCTGGAGACACAGCTCAGTGGGTGCTGCACAAGCATGACCTGGGTTTAGATCCTCGGAACCAACATAACAGACTGCATGTGGTCACACTTGTCATTTCAGCACTGCAGAGGTGCAGACAGGATGATCCCCAGGGCTTGCTGGCTAGCTAGTCTAGCTAACTGGTCATTAACAGGTTTAGTGAAAGAGCCTGTCTCAAAGAATAAGGTGGAGAGCAGATGAGGAAGACACCTGATGTTGTTCTTTGGCCTCCGTGTGCACACATCCAGCATGCATCTGCATACACACATGCACACAGTACACAATACACATGATACACAGAATATTAAAAAAAAGAAAAGAGGGTCTGTTTGGTCCACATCAATGAACCCCAACAGAGTGAGGACCAGAAGCATCTTCTGTACTAGGCAGCCTCAAGGGTGAGTTCTGCCCACACCATTCAGTGCCAGCTCTTTGGACCTTGCAGAAGCAAGAGAGAAGTGAAAGGCAGGTTGGCTTTCTTGAGATGAAACAAATACAGGGACTGGATGAGACAAGCAAGGTCAGAAGTGGCAGAGCAGACCACTCACACCTGGCTCACATGCAAGGACAGAAACCTAGCAATGATGGATAATGTTCTAGCCAGTCATTTTACCGTCCAGGTGTCCAGAAAATCGGTGTCGCTGGGAATCACATTGCCAGATGCATCCAGTGGGAAGTAGTCAGGCCCAGCCTGTCATGACAATAAAAAAAGAGAGACAGAAATCAATCAAGAACAGCTCTTTAGCGGCCTGGAAGGGAACTGTATAGATGAATTATTTTAATCTCCCCTCACTGGCAAAGATTGTGATGAGGAAAGAGGCATGTCTGGCAGGCAGTATAAAGAGAGCAGGTATGGAGAGCTGGCTCCCTCAGTCTCTGAGACTAAGAAGGGGTGTGGGAATGTGGAGCCCACTATAGGCTAGAACTCAGTCCTGACAGGCTCACTAGTCTATCAGAAAAAGAACAAAGGGTGATTATCAAATCCCTCAGGCCCTGAGAAGAGACCACAATATATTGAAGCAGAGCGGTAGGATAACACACACATTCTTTCAACCTGGGTGACCATGCAGAACAAATGTAGTGCAAAGAACCAGGCTGTGAACACAGGTTTACACAAGAGAGAATGTACCTTGAATGTAGGTACACACATCAACGGGGTTTGTGTGAGTATGCCTGTGCATGTGCCCACAGGTGGGAGGAAGGGTGGCAAGGACTGACTGTACTAATGGCCAGGGTCAACAGCAGCCACGTTAGCCATGTTTTAAATCCTAGAACCATCAAATGAAAAGAGCGATGCTCCCCAAAGTCCAAGGGGGAGCATCCGAGTCACCTGTGGTTCACACGGTCTAGTTGAGGCTCAGGACTGGTTTCTAAAACACTCTAGGTGATGCTAATGGCTGCTGGAATAAAAGCCAAACCTGGAGCAGCAGGGACAGGTTTGCTCATGAGGAAGGTGAGAACAGGCACAGAGACTCAGTCTGGGCATCACGCCCCTCACCTTGAAGCCCGTAGGCCAGTGAATAAGGTAGAGATCCAGGTAGTCCAGCTGCAGGTCACTGAGCGTCTTCTGGCAGGCTCCTTTCACCATGCTCTTGTCGTGGAATGTGCACCACAGCTGAAACCAACACAGGCACGTCTCATCCCTGCCCTGCATGCACTGCTGCATCCTGGCTGGCAGCCAAATGGCTCCGGGACAGAGGACTCACTCTCCTCCCCCCACAATCCCTCTGCTACGAGTGGCTTTCCAGTTCATACTGTGGACCCCAACTTTCCCAAGGCGGGAGGGTTGGCTAAGCCCAGAACCACACAGGAAGCAAACAGAATATAGGACTACAGGCCAGCTGAAGGTGCTAAACACGATCTTCCAAGGTTGTTTACTGCCAAGCTGGTCTATGTGAAGGCAGCTTCATCCTCCCTACCTGGGCTCCTCTGCACACCAAAAGCCTCATCACATGCTAAAAACAGAGACCGCTAGTGAAGATCCAGTCTACATATAGGGAACCAAGTTCTGACCCTGAAGTAATACCCTAGAAAGGAAGTGATAATCCCCAGCCAACCCCAACTTCAGTCTTATAAGAACAGGGCTCTAATCCACAGGTCCAGCAGAGAGACAAAGGTGTGTAAGCAATGGGCCCTCCACAGGCCTGAGTAACAGGGTCTGAAAGAATCACTTGTCCAATGCTAATTGCCATTAAGAGTGTGGCCCTGGCTCCTCAGTGAAGCCTCCATTGGACAAGTGTGAACTGGACATTAGACCCCACAGATCATACCTTGCTGACGATGAAGAGGTCCTGGCGCTTCACGACCTGCTCCTTGAGCTTCTCCTGGAGGGCCACCCCTACCTCCTTCTCATTCTGGTACACATAGGCGCAGTCGATGTGACGGTACCCAGTGTCAATTGCAACCTTCACCGCCTCAGTCACCTGGCCGGGAGGAGACTGCAAAGAAAAGAAATATTTGTAAGCCATGGGATTGAAAAATGAAACAGTACAGGGCTGGAGAGAGACTTGGTGAGGAAAGTGCATAAGGTCTCGAGTTTGAGCCCCAATACCCACATAAAATGCCAAGAGAGGTGGCACCTGCCTGTAATCCCAGTGATGGGAAGGGGATGACAGGAGGATCCCCTGGGCTCTCTAGCCAGCAAGCTGAGAATCACTGGTGAGCTCTAGTCAATGAAAAAGCCTGTCTCAAAGGAGGTGGACGGCGTTCCTGAGGATGACAGTGTTGTTCTCCAGTCTCCATATGCGCACACACACATGCACCCCCCCCATATTTTTAAAAGAAATAAAAGTTTGCACAGAGCCAAGGAAGTTGTTCACTGGCAACCCGGGAACCAGTGATCATGGTTGATGTTTGGCCAACTCAGGTCAGAGTAGATTTAAAAGGTGGCAGTCTGCACTGTCAGCCTGCAGATGGGGGACCAAGGTGAAATGGCACATTCTTCACCTTGGCAGGTCCTGACAGCCACTTACCAGTGACAACAATGATCACTCTGACGTCTGGGACACAGATATAATCCCAGCACTCTAGAGACAGAAGCAGGAGGATCATGAGATCTCGGCCAACCCGGCTACATAGCAAGTGCATGCTCCCCCCGCCCCGCAAAGTTCTCCTCTCTCTAAAATCTTATGTAATAAACGACAGCATGTCTATCATTCCAATAGTTCAAGATCATTACAAAAGAACTACATCATTGATCCAACCCTCATTTGGTTCCTGATTTTGGTCAGTGAATGTCTGCCCTTTGCTTTCACTTCTCATGTATGGCTTCTGACATAGCAATCTCTTGTTTTTAAGCAGTTCTGGGAAATTATCTTAGTCAAGAATCCTACTATGCTTATTTGAGTAAGACCCTGCTCTAGGAGGTAGACACAGGGAGATGACTCCTCAGAGGTATTAGTGACAAACATGAGTGGAAAGGGAGGATGGGAACCTTGGGAGGGTTCCACCTGAGAGGTAGGGGGAAGAGAAGCCACCACCCGAGAGGCGGGAGGGGAGAAGAGCAGGCACCACCTGCACCCAAACTTCACAGCTCTCTTTCCAGTCTCCCCGGTGCTCCTGCTCAGATCAGAGGGCTGGACAAGAAGAATGTGTGTAGTGAACTAGAACATTCCTTCAGAGAGCTTGGGCAGAAGCAAATGAAAAGGAAAACTCCCTAGGGCCATCAAGCAGCTGCTGACATCTGTTGTTTTGCCAGGAGCTCTTGTGAATAGAACAATCTGGAAGTTTGTTCACCAGAACAAGTCCACAACCAGCACCTGTTAGCAGCAGAGCCCATACCAACCATGGAAGGGGAAGGCTTACCTGGTGGAATGGCCATCCATCCTCAGATGTGAGTTACCATTTCCACAAGGCCTTCAGACCATCTGGCAACTTATTTTTCATGAAGAACCTGCGAGGCTGCACCCAGACTTCCCCGGGATTCATACTTGAGGGAAGAATCTCATTATGCAGGAGAGGAATCCCCTATCACAGGTTCTCCATGGCACCCTGATGTGTGCTACTCAAGAAAGACACCAGGGTGGTCTAGTGGGTTGTTGGGAAGACAGCCTCCCAGCATGTGCTGAGCTTTCTTCAGGATTCAGGGCACTTTGATTCACTCTTAGAAGCGCTTCTGCTTGTCATGAGGTGACCTCCGTGGGGCCTGGCAGGACCTGACCTTGGCATGTGAACAAACTGTCTAGGCTAAGCACAGCCAAGCATCTGCTCCAGCATGTGGGCAGGAAGGGCAGAGATCGCAACCAGACTAAGAGACCACCTCTCGTCCAGCACTGAGCAGCTAAGAAAGCTGTTGTCCTCTGCTATGGGCCTGCAGCTACGAGAGTGCTGGGTGACAGAGAAATCAATCCTGGTGACCTGATTTATATTTATACCCGAATCCCAACATGTGAATTCAGGGAGTGAGTTGAACCTTCCACAACTATCTGGAACACATACATCTTTTTTGTTTGTTTTCTGCTTAATACTAATTTGGCTTTCCTGCTTCTCAAAGGTGCTTTCTATACCAATCAAGCTTGACAACTAGCACGAAACTGGGGTGGGGGAGTCCATGTCATATTTTTAGAGAAAATCAAAGGCATAACGGGCTGCAAGAGATCACCGAGAAGTGCTGTGTCCTGACCCTTCCCCCAGACAGGACAGCTCAGTGTAATCAAAGCTTAAATTCACCACATTCACAAGTTTCTGGTAGACTAAACACCAGGGAAAACCCTCAGAATTGGTTACAAGGACGCCACCTTTCATGTCCTACCCTGTCACCAGAGAGCACTTTCCGTTGTTAGATTCAGAGAAACCAAGTTCACTTGCTCTGATAGTACAAACTCAGTTTACAGCTTAACAATGTAAACATCAGTTTTAAGTGACTGGCCCCCTTGAGAACCTTCCCCAGCCTTATCTCTCTGAAAACCTATCAATGTGGCTGTTATTTTACATCAAAGCTCATAACCCGGTTTGACATTACTTGAAACCTGTTCTGCAGTAATCCATCTATAAATCTGCCCTGATTCTAAGTCTCTGGTATCTCCACTTGGTTACACTGTGGATCCAGGACCGAAATCCTGCATGGGCAGGATTTATCTGGCTATCTATGATCTCGAAGAGGTAGAGAGGGAGACAGGTAGGCCTGGTCACTGGGTAGGTACCCAGGAAACCCAGTTCCTATGGGATCTCCAATGTCCACAGCACTTCTCCCCCACCTCAGGATCTGGGAATACCATAGAAAGCTTGCCCTACCCCACTTGGGAAGTGGCAGGCAGTCTCTTGTGTGCATATACGTAGTGGGCATGGTTGTGTGTGCGTGCAGGTGTTCATGTATGTGCGTGAACTAGAGGTCAACATCAAGTGACTTCCTCAAGGCATTTCTCCCCCTTAGTCTTTGAGACAGGGTCTCTCACTGCATCTGAAGTGCCCTGATTCAGCCAATAAACCCAGACTACTCCCATCTCCTCCTCCCCAGAGCTGGGATTGCAGGTACAAACCACCGTGTTGGATTGGATGAAAAACAAAGAAACAAAACCTGCCACAGCTTACAAATGGCCTGTGACCACCCCCTACAAGACTGAGAGTACACAAACATGTGTACAATATCCGAGATATTAACATTTTATTGGGGTATAATTAGGCAAAAAAAAAAAATATCTCAAAGGCTCTTGAGTGAGAGGAACAGGGTAACAACGGGAAAAAGACAGAGAACAGTTGTGCCTCCACTTGCCTATGTGTGGCAGTGACAAAGACCATCCTACCCAAGATTTTTTAAGGAGGTCCAAAACAAAACATGATCAGCAACAGGACATCGACCTGCATCAGAGTTCCCTGTCTTAAAAGCCTCCTGGCTATACAATATCATGGGGAAGGCAAGTCTGCCCCAACTAAGCCACTTGGGGTCTGGAGCAAGAGCATCCCCCACTTGCCTGAAACCGTCACCTCTGAAGAGAAAAGACAGTTTGAGAACCTTCAAGGGAAGAGCGGACCTAGGCTATCAGAGCCTTTCGGTTAGTCTACAGTATCTGCACAGACCCTAGAGAGGTCAGGAGAACCAAGAGCTACATCATGTCCTGCATTTGTCAAGACAAGCAAATGACCATAGACCATTTGTCCAGTATCTGTGAAAGAAAGGAAAGCTCATACCCCGTATATTTCACATCGACCCTTCTTCCCTCACTGTACAATTCTATATCGACCTCATCTCATCTCTGGGAATACAAGCTGGCATTTTCACTAGCTTTTTCTCAAGTTGTTTTGTTGCTTCATGTTAATTCAGTAAATAATTTTTGGATACCTACTGCCTGCCAGCCACTGTGTGAGCAGTACAAATTACTGAAGACACACACTCTCCCAGCTCTCAGCCAGAATGATTTAAGCACACAAGTTAGGTTATTTTAAACAAATACACAGCTCTTCAGTGATCAAGCAATAGATATGAAATCCTCTTTTATGAACTTTTACACCTTATTTACCTACGGAGTAATTTTCCAATTATCAAAGATTAAGATTTCTAGTCAGACTCTACCCTCCATATTGTAAGAGTTGCCACTTGTGAAACTTTTACTACAACTGTGTGTGCACCCGTGAGGCCACCTCACAACCTAACTTGGCTAATGCAAAGAAACCATCTCATGTTATTCCAACAGAGGGAATTCAATCACACCCTTAGGTCACCCAAGGCCCTTTGAAAGGAACCACGAACTACACCCTCTGATCATAGGCCTCGAAGCACTTTTGGACAAAGGAAAATTCATGACAGGACTGAGTCTCAATCACCTTCTACTTGGTGCGGTTCAACCCCCTTGGTCCTATTTCAAGCTGCCTGAATTCAATCCTTCCTCTTTTTCTCTTTCCTTCTCGGGATGTAAATATTGAATGCCCCAGGCCCATATTCAAGATTTTTGTGAGGGGAAAAAAAAAAAAAAACGGGGAAAAAAAAAACAACAAAAAACCCAGATCACAGCAGTGGGATATAACACCCAATACCCCACTGCTAACAGATGTGCAGCTTAAAAATACAGAGTTTTCCTCAGCTGCCCTAATACCACCTTCCCCAAGCTACCAGGAGTCACGTTTATGTTTTTGTTTGATTTACTTTTCCTACCCTATTCTGACATTTATTTTAGCCCTGCTGTAAGGTGTTGAGTTTTCCTGGGGTGCTCCCCCGTTGCACCCTGACTCGTCCCAGGGCAGCATCCACAGTGGGGTGCCGCTGAGCCAGCCACCCCCGAGGCGGTGCCCCTGGGGCCCGGGGAGGCAGGAGGTCGGGCACCTAATTTAATGAACCCACGAGGCTCAACCCCCAGAGAGCGAGCCGCGCGTGGGGCGAGAGGACGCGGGGGAGCTGGCCCGGGGTCTCCACCCCAGGGACCCCTAACCCGGGGCCCGAGCCCGCCCCCGGGGGACCGCGCCTACCTTCCAGGTGCCCAAGCCCAGGGTGGGCATCTGGGCGCCGGTGTAGAGCTGGATGTGACCGGCCATGTCCGCTGCGCAGGTACCGACCCCGACCTCCCGGACCGACGCGCTCCTTTAAATAGACACCGAGACCCGCAGAAAGGGCGCCTGCGATTGGCGCGCGGCGCGCGGACACCGTCTCCTGATTGGTCGCTTCCGCGGTCCTGAGCGGGGTCGCCGAGGATGCTTCTCCCGCCGGGTCCTAGCGCCGCGGGATTGGCTTCCTCACGCCCCACGTGGCCCAAGTTTTGGAGCGTTAGAATATATGCGTTACTCTAAAAATCACAGTTGTCCTATAAATACACCGACTGGAACGAAGTCTCTTGGTTCAGCATCTAAGAGACCAGAGGCATGAATCTGTCGCTTTGCTCAATTCCAAATCAAGAAAATGCTTTTTTGGAAATCTGACCAACGCCCCGCATTGATTGATAGGCTGCAGAAAACGTGGAGCCTGCAGGTGTGCTTAAGCGCACGTTTTTTTCTTAGATGGAGGTGCATAGAAGATGGAAAATGATTTGCAAAGGTTTCCTAGAACACCACGAGATTTGGGGATGTGATATGTGGCTTCCTAGAGAGATCTTTGCACCCCTGGATTGCATTCAGCAAGCCTGGCCAGCTACTTCTGAGGTCGTTTTGAGCACTGATAAACTCGCTAGGAAAAAAGCCTCCATCCGGTTGAGGTGGGAAGCCCTGGTGCCTTCTCTTGAAGTTGCCGAAAAGGCAGAATTTCACAAAAGAAAAAGCCCATTCTAAAGGGATAGCTTCAACTATTCCAAATGAGGAAGCACCAAGTTAAAAATAAATAAATAAATAAATAAATAGCACAATCTGATTACAGATAATGATACTGGTAGCATAATTTAGGCATTCGTATCTCCACGGTAAAACTTCATACAATATCTTTTTTATGTAATTGACAGCATGGATGTCTTCCCATTGGGAACGATTCTTCTTTCTGACAGTTTTCCTGCATAGCAAAAGTTCCTTGGGTGACTCTTAAGACATACAGCTAACACATCATTGATCTGAGCTTAAAATAAGTATCAAATTTACTGTTTTTGTACAAATTAGATTACTCCACTAGAAACTAGCCATAGTATTTTCCTCTGGCACCAAGACACCACATACAACACAGGTGAAAAGTGTTCAAGTCAGAGACATCTCTGTAATTTAAATAAATTGCATTGGATGAGAGCCAAAATGGACTCGGTTTACCCTAGCAAGTATATTGTAGTTAATTTTGCAGCAAGGATTCAATTCATGTAGGGGCATGAATCTGTGGGTAAGTGATTAGGCTGTGTGATATAGTCTTTCAAACCAACAATAAATTGTGATAAAAAAAAATGGGTCTGCTGTATTTGGCAGGTGGAAAAACACATATTTTCTCAATATAATCAAAACTGCTCTAAGAGGCCTAAAGACAATTGTGGTACTTTTCTAGAACATTTTTTTCCATGATGGGCTACTCTATCCCTCCTGTCTCTTTCTGCTCTGTCATGCTCCAGTCTACCCCAGATCATGCAAGATTGGGAATTATGCAAGAACTGGCCACTGCTTCTACCCAGTAATGAGTCAGGAACCAGACCTCTCTACATTTCATCCTGGTGATTTTCCACCGGCTTCCTTCTTAAAAAAGTGTCCCCCGCTCCGGAAAAATTTAAACAGAACAGAGTAGACCAGATATTTTCCATTTGATTTTTGCAAAAATGGTTGTCATGGAGAGATTTTTGATATTATTCCCCCTAAATAATAGACTTTAAATCAGAACCTAAGGCTTGGAACTTGTAGAAAACAGCAGACAGCCTAGCTCAAGACTCTTCCTCTGTGAATCCCTCCTGATGTAGAGTTGGCTCTGCCATTTGGACCTCCTGGGTCAAAATCTGAAGACCTAATGTCTTGTGAAAAGGTTATGCCTGCTCACTGGTTCACATCTCTTTGTAAAAATATTTAAATATTTAATTTAATTGCAAGCAGATGTATATATCTGGCATATATCAGATATGTGATATGTGGCTTCCTAGAGAGATCTTTGCCCTCCACTGTGGCTGTCTGTGAGCATATATATATAAATGCTCTGTCATGCTCCAGTCTACCCTAGATCATGCAAGATTGGGAATTATGCAAGAACTGGCCACTGCTTCTACCAAGCCAAAAATAAATTGTAAATTCTCTCTCTCTGGAGGGAGGGAGAGTATGGAAGTGCCAGGGCCTCTAGTCACTGCAAACAAACTCCAGGTGCATGAACCACTTTGGGCCTCTGGCTTATGTGAGTACTGGGGAATTGAACCCAGGTTGTTAAGCTTTGCAGGCAAGTGCCTTAACTACTGAGCTATCTCTCTGGCCCTGGGCTGCCTCTCTTAACCCAACACTGTAAAACAAAGGCAAGAGGATTGAGAGTTTGTGGAAGGCTTGGCTGCATGGAAGACCCTATTTCAAAAGAAAACAACAAAACGGATGCATTTTGAATGGGGATATGGCATGCACAGAAGGGTCACCATCAGGGAAATGCACTCATATTAAAGGCTTTGTTGTTGCAGAACAAACGAAATATAAAGATTAGCTTCTATGTTGCCTGGGTTGTGCAAATGTAGACAGACAGGTCTGTGAATTCCTATGGCATTAATAATACAAAAGCTGAGATATAGTAGGATATTACAATAATCCCCTGTAATCTTTATAAAGTGCCATTGTGCACATATCCAAAGCTTTTTCCGGTGCTGAGGACAAAACCCAGAGCCTTGCCTTGTGCTTGCTAGGCGACCGCTCTACCACTGAGCTAAATTCTCAACCCCTCAAATTTTCCATCAAAAAAAAAAAATCAGTAAACTTCTTTAAGGGAATCTTTCTGAGAAACACTCCGATACTTGAAAACTTAACATACTCTTTACCAAAAACTTCACACTGGTAGGATTATTTTCCAGTGAATTTTTTTTTGAGGTAGGGTCTCATGCTAACCTGGCCTATCTTGGAACTCACTCTGTAGCACAGGGTGGCTTTGAACTCCCAGTGAACCTCCTACTCAGCCTCCCAAATACTAGTATTATAAGCATAAGTGACCATGCCTGGATCCAAAGAAATAATTTAGAAATGAAGCACACACACACACACACACACACACACACACACACACACTTGTACTCATAGGCATAAGACTAGGACTGGGGTGAGACAAATGGGGCACATTTGTATAAATTTTCACACCAGAGATGAGTGCCCCCCTGAAATGTTATGCCCTGGGCACTTTTCTTCCCTTTCCCTGCAAGTGTGGAATGTGCATAGGAAAATCAGTTCCATGTACATAAAGTCAAGCTGTGAATAGTCTATCACAGTGTAGTCATTAAAGTGAAGGCAGTATAGACAGAGTATATTAGACATGATGCCAAAGTTTGAGTGGAACAGAAAGCCACGATGTCATGATTTGCAGCAGAAAACAACATTTTGACAAAGGCAAAGGAAATGTGCGATACTGTCTGTCGGGTTGTTTCCTTAACATTTTGGCAATTAAAAAGACAGCCTTCTAGACCCGGTTGTGGCACCTCTGCTTACTATCTATGAACCAGACCTCATCAAGAGGACCTGCCTATTTGCAATGGGATGGAAAAATGTGTGTTGCCTCAGCCCGCTCAGAAAAGAAAAAAATACAACACCTGTCTACTGCCTGCACAACTTATAGCCCTCCATCCCATGGAATGTTCCAGAAATCCCATGGAGGAGGGCCCTCAGTGGATTGGGGTCAGGGAGGAGGGAAATGGGGCTATTAACAAGATTTTTTCATACAGTTTCTACTTTTTAACAATAATAAATGAATAATCATAAAAAAGGAGAGATGACCGAGACATGGGAAGTGCAAGGAGTCTTTTCAACAACGACAAAGATAATGAGCTTTTATTACTTCAGGTGCCACTTACATACATTGTATGAAGGTACTGTACCTGCTAATTTTAGTGACAATGGTGACAATAATGGCTCATATCTATGGAGTGTAGTATCTATGGAGCACTATTCCATGAGCATTACATATATTTAGTTATTACTCTTCATCACCACCAATCGTGTGAATATGTTAATTTTATATATGAAGAAACTGAGGCATCAAGAACTGAGATTAGGGCTGGAGAGATGGCTTAGCAGTCAAGGCACTTGCCTGCAAAGCCTAATGACCCAAGTTCAATTTCACAGTACGCAAGTAAAAAGCCAGATTGCAAAGAGGCGTGTGCATCTGGAGTTTGTTTACTGTGGCTAGAGGCACTAGCGTACCCATTCTCTGTCTCTCTTCTCTCTCTCTATCTCTCTGTTTGCAAATAAATATAAATAATTTTTTAAGAAAGAACTGAGATTAATTGTTAGTAGTCCCCACTTCAAATAAATGTTGTGGTCAAGATTTAAACCAGAATTTGACTATAGATTCCAATTCTCAAACACTACAGCCATGACTTTCATATGTTTTTATCATGACTCACAGTAGGGAGTATGCTACTTTATCACACATAAATACAGACACACACACACACACACACACACATGAAGAATTACATAGGAGGGTTGGGGAAGGGTTAACCAAACTAAAGTTGTAGAAACAAAAAATAAACCATATGGAAACCTACTATTTTGAAAGGTAATTAACAAGTATAATAAAAGAATCACTTAATAATTCTCATCCTTATGTTTGGAATGTTCTGGTGTTTCATATTTTGTTTCAGTTCACCCCCATGACAAGTGATTTCATAATCCATTACAGGATTATTGCCTACAGTTTTAAAAACCATGGCAACCACCCCAAGGGGCCTGTTGACAACTCCAGGAATGATTCCCAGAGTGAGAGTTATATTTTGAATGAACTCTCCCTCACAGGCATGCCTTGAATGGTTGGTCTTCAGTTTGTGGAGTTATTTGGAGAGGTGTGGGACCTTGAGGAGATAAGACCTGTCTGTTGGCTACTAGGGTTGGGCTTTGCTGTTGTAGTTAACTTCTCTTGGCTCAGCTGATGGGAGGAAAAGGTTGATTTGGCTTTTCAGTCTTGAGGGAAAGCTACATGATGACAGAAAAACACAACATGAATAAAGACTGGGCATCACCTCTGCCACAGCAGGTAAAAACAATAGCAAAGGTTGAGCTGGGCTGGTGAACTGAGGGCTGATGAATGGTAAGGTTTGTCTCCCAGTGACACACCTCCTCCAGCAGGGCTCCACCTCTCAAATTGTCACCAGCTGGGGTCAAAACACCTAAAACACACGAGTTAATTTAAACTACCACATTCCACCCCTGGCTTCTATAAAGTCATGACCATATCAATGTAAAATACATTTAGTCTAACTTTAAAAGTTCCCATATTGTTTACCAAGCCAAACAATGCTTCATAGTCCAACATCTCATCTAAACATCTATTAACTGCAAGTCTGGAAAATCAAAACACAAGTTATAGACACATAATGACACAGAATAAACATTTCCACTGCAAAAGAAGACATCATGAGGCAAGATTGAACCAATGTGAGATCTAAAAGCAGGGGGAACATCAAATCTGACAACTCAGTGTCTGTCTGGCATCTGGAACCTGTCCAGGTTTTTGGCTTGCTCTCTCTCTGCCTTCTGGTTCATCACGAGGTGGCAAGCCACTGACTCTTAACTTTTGCTGCCATGAGTGAAGCTCCCCTGCCATTCCTTCCTTGCTGTGATGGACTGAAATCAGTGAGACTCAAAATAATCTCCCCCTTCCTTAAGTGCTCTATCAGGTGTCTTGTTGAAAGCAACAAGAAAAGTCACAAGTCCAGTGAACTTACATGAGCAGACACATCTATCTCCCCGCTTCTGTCCATCCACCACAATCTTGGATGAGAGCATCGACTGATCCTTTGGTACAAGGATGAAAGGCATAACAGAAGGAAGAGGGTGGAGGTCACAAGGTGCCCAGAGGGTAAGAGCCAGCTGAGCGAGATGGAACCCAGAGATACAGGAACTTGGTCTGCCAGAGAGCTGGCTCCAGTATGTCAATATTTGTTCATGATGGAGAGGACGGATGTACAGGGCAAACATCACTGAGTTAACTGTTACTGTTATACCTTCTACTCGATAGAGAAGGATAACAAAAAGCAGAGAAAACAAAACCCAACAAACAAGTTTTGTCACTTTTGGCATGGCTGATTAGTGATTTATTGTGGGTGACAGTACCCCCTTTTTTAAAAGTTCTTCTTAGCCTCAAGGGCTTCCCATACATTATTACTGACTTTATCTCTGAACTTCCTCACAATGACAACGTACACTCCTTTTTTTTGTTTCTCAGAATCAAGAAACAGGTTTGATAATTTAATTTTTCCAGTGCCAAGAAGTTACTCCTTGAATTGCTTTAAAATGTTGGTATTTTGTTCACCACTAGTTTCTGTATTTAGATTTTTTTAAATCGCACTAGAGTATTATTTATCTGGATTATTGAGTTTTTTTGTTTTGATGAAAAAACTTTGAGAAGGATTTTGCTATGATGCTCAGTCTGACATTGAACTCATGATCTCCCTCCTCAGCCTCCCAAGTTGCTGGAATTACAGGTATATTTCACCATGCTCGGCTTGATCATTGACACACTGGAGGCTCCTTTTTACCCTTAATTTTGCTCAGAAGAAAATGCTTCCGTTGCTTCTCACTGACCAGGACCATCAGAAGAAGTAAACATCCAAACCACAGTGGCCCTGTTTCTTTTTTTTTTTTAATTTTTATTTATTCATTTTCAAGCAGAGAGATAGAGAGAGAGAGAGAGAGAGAGAGAGAGAGAGAGAGAGAGAGAGAGAGAGAGCGCGCACCAGGGCCATCACCTTGTGGGTCTGGCATATGTGGATACTGGAGAATTGAACCTGGGACCTTAGGCACTGGAGGCAAGTGCCTTAACCGCTGAGCCATCTCTCCAGCCCGCGTGGCCCTGTTTCTTTAAACACAGCAGCCACACATGGCGATGATTCGTGGCTGTCTCACTACCAACAGTGGGCACCTGAGCATGTCTGCATCACTCCCAGCTCCTGTGGAAGCAACTTCCTCCCTTTGGCTTCCAGCCAGGAAAGTAGTGGAGAGAACAAGCGAGGGAAACATTCCAACAGAGATGACTTTGAGGCTACTCTGATTTGGGAGAGACACCCAAGGTATTCATGAGGTCTGGTACTAGACAACGCGGGTTGTGATTGTGATCGAAGCTCTTGGGACACTCTCAGGTCTTGAGAATCCATGGCTGAGAAACTTCTCCTTCCTGAGTGAGGACCCTAAGGCTGACAGGTGGCAGAGGAGAGTCATACAATGATGCTGGGATACAGGCCTCGCAGCGCACATCAATAGACATCTTGCAGTCTAGTTTAGAAATAGGTTGGTGATGAGATTTGAGGCATCTATCTATCTGGGGTTCTAGGTTTTGGGTGGGGGCAGGGGTGGCAGAGGCCAATGAGCCAGGGGCTGACTGCACAGTTGTTCCCATGTCTTGGCACTGTGGACTTGGGTGGGAAGGATGATTGACACCATCTGATTGCCAGCTCCTGTTCTCCTCAGTGGTCAGACCCTGACTTCAGCAAAATATTCTAGTCTTAGGAGCCTCTTTAGGAACCTGCAAGGAACATGACTGCCTTTGAGATGGCAACATATCATCTTGCTATCAATCCATTAGAAGACAAGCTCTTCTAGCGAACAGGTTTGGCACCATTATGGAAGAGGCACATCTATGCAGTCATTTAACAACTTTGTGTATTTACCCACCAAATATTTACTCTTTTATATCAACAGGAATTTCTAAAGTTTAAAAAACATTTTTTTATTTGCACCTGTGGTGTATGCACAGGTGTGTATGGGTGTACCAGGATCTCTTGCCTCTGGAAATGATCACCAGACACTTGTGCCACTATTTTTGACATCTGTCTTAGATGGGTGGCTTAGGAATTGAACCCAGGCCATCAGGCTTTGCAAGCAAGAGCCTTTAACGACTGAGCCATCTTCCCAGGCCCAGGAACTGTCTTAAGTTTCAGTGTTATAGGAAAGAGCCCCTGATCCTATGAAGCCTCTTCCTTCCAAAAGGAGAACATAGATAATAAACATAAGGAAGGTGGGGTTGGCTGCTCAGATAAGGTAGAAAGCAGTGGCAGGATGAACCGCCCACATTCCCAAGGGTACATGCCAGTATAAGAGTCCCCAAAAGACCTTAGGGTGACTGGGTTTGAGTGTGGTGATCAAGTGAAAGAAAGGGGGATCAGGGAGAATCAAGTGTGGGGAAAGCAGAAATAAGTGAGCTGCAAGAGTCATGGGAAATGCAGCAGACGAGTGAGCCAGGCACCGAAAGTCTACTGATAAGGCTGAGTTTTCTCCTGAACCTGGAGATTCGAAGGCTTCCAGCAGGGAGTGTCATAGTCTGAGATACACAGCAGAAGGATCGTTCAGGCTGCTGTGTGTGGACTAGACTCGGTGGTGACCAAAGAGAGACCAGTTGTCGCGAAGGAGAGGAAAGATGTGGCCTTGGCCTTGGATGATATCACATGCTGGGTTTGCTGGGTGGAAGACTCTGAGATGGAATTCAGCAGGCAGGGTGTCACTCAGGAGAACCCTTGGGAGCAGCACCTGTGAAAGGGAAGTTGAGTGAGCTCTCACACAGGCTCGGTGCAGTCTTGGCCCATCTATTGGGAGCCATGGGACTATGATGATTCTGAGATGTCTCTGCTTGTACCAAGACAACCATGAAATTCACCAATCCATAGATGATGGTTTATGTTGATTTTAAACTTGGCAGGACCTAGAATCACCTGTGAGGGATTATCTAGATCAGGGTAGCCTCTGGGCATGCCTGTGAGGGATTATTGGGATCAGGATGATTGAAATGGGAAGACTCACCTTAACTGTGGGCAGCACTATTCCATGGTGTATATGATGCAAAAATAAATAAAAACCACACTCTACTGTATAGAAAGGCTAGAGTTAACTGAGCACCAGCATTCATCACTCTGCATCTTCACAGCCGGCTGAATGTGACCAGCTCGGCTCCAGCCTTCTGCTAGCATACCTTCCCCCTCATGGTGGACTGGAACCTGAAACTTTAAATGATTTCTTGTCAGGTATTTTGTCCCAGAAGGTACAGCAAGAAGGTAACTGATACCCCATACAATTCATGAGGTACTGGATGCGGGCCACTCTGGGAGAAGGGTGACATTAGACAAGGCAGCTCTCAATAGCTGAGACAGTATTGAAGAATTTGAAAGCTAAAGGCTGTGTGTCGATATAGTCCTAAAAATTTCTTTTTAGTGTATATGTGGTGTGTGTGTGTTTGTGTGAATATCTTACTTGACTAACCTCTACCTTATTCTTTGAGACAGGTTCTCTAGGTGAACCTAGAACTCTGATTTGACTGGACTAGCTAGCCAGTCAACTCCAGGAATTTCCTCTCTCCATTTCCCCCATTCTGGGATTGGATTATAGTGACATACCACCACACCTGGCATTAAAGTGGATTCTGGGGGATCTGAATTCAGGTCCTAATGCTTGCACAATAAGTCCTTTACCCACTGAGCTACTTTCCCAGCCCTTAATTCTTAATTATGTCACCTGGTAAAGTGCTCTCTCTTTGAGACACTGAATTCCTCATCCTGTAAATCACTGTCTCCATAGCTCCACTGCTCATCTTCCCAGAACACCAGGACTGACTAGAGGAATAATGAGGGGATCTGGGTGATGCTGACTGAGTCCCTTTGTTTACTTGGTTATATCCTGATTCTTTCAAAATGGCTGATCTCTTTTAGGCATTGATAGCAAATATAAAGGGTTTTTTTTTTAACCTAAAAGTAATGTGTAGATGTATAAAGACAAAAGGCATCATTTCTTACTCCTTTAGGGAGATCATAGGGTGTTGTAGTCAGCTTTCTAGTTGCTGTGCAGAAAGAACCCAAACAAAAGCGGCTTGTGGAGGAATGGATTTATTTGGTTTACAGACTCACCATCCTGGCAGGGAAAATGATGGCATGAGCAGAGGGTGGACATCACTTCTGCCACAGCACTGCAAACAGCGGCAGGAAGGTGTGCCAAATACTGGCAAGGGGAAGCTGGCTTATAACTCCCATAAGCCCGCCCCCAACAACACAACACAGCTCTAGCGAGGTTCTAATTCCCAAACTGCCATCAGCTGAGGATCAATCACTGAGAACACATTCATTTGTTTGTGGGGGACACCTGGATCAAACCATGACATAAGGTAACCACAGAGGATACTTTGAGACTCTCATCAACATTGAAATGATACCAGGGGAATTCATGCTTTACTAGCTAGCAGTTAGTTATATCTGCCAATTGTCTGCCATCCCCCAACTTACTGCCAGAAAAGACTAAAAGTCCTTTGTCTTTGTCTAATCATCTCTCTAAGATGCTGGGCTTTGTTGATGAAGCTAGGTAAAGCCACAATTCTTGTAAGCCCTTCCACTGAGTCACCTTTCACTATTTCTCCCCATCCAATAGCAACACTAAAGAGTTAAAATAGGATGATGGGGTGAAGACAGCCTGGGCCAAGGGCCAGGGCTATCTCAGCCAACCAGAAGGCTCCATGCTTCATTATAAACTTCAAGCACTCTGCAAAAAATTGAAAATAATGAAAGAAGTCTTGTTTACTGTTGTGAGAGTCATCAGTTTCACCAGAATAAGGGCTTTGAATCACCATTTTTTGGGAATTTTTTTTTAGAAGAAATGAGAGCAGATGCCCAAGGAATTCACTGAGTCCACAGAGCCTGGAAGCATGCGACAGCACGGGACTCTTTTCTCCTTTGTCTCAGAAAAAGGAAAGATTATTGTCACAACCATTTGACAAACTGCACTGCTCGTGAGAATGAGTCACATGTCATTTCAAATATTATTTATATAACTTTTGTGGAGAATATGTATTTATAACATAAAAAATCCCCTTTATATGTACAATGTGGAGTGTATGTTTCTATTGCATTCTTTCAGAAAAGAATAAAAAATCCTCTATTTCAGATCTTCAAATGGGTTTGAAACCCAAAGAGATTAAAATGATCAGAGAACAAAGATATCATAAATCGGAAGGCTTATGAACAATAGAAACTTTCTGTTCACAGTTCTGGGACTAGGAAGTCCAAGTTCAAGGTGCCATCAGACATGGTGTTTTAGTGAGCTCCCACTTCCTCCCAGACCTTCTCACTAACTTCACACACAAAAGAAGCAGCTGGCCTCTCTGCAGCTTGGTAGAGACTAACCCCATTCACAAGCCAGAAGCTCATGACCTAATCACTTCCCCAAAGCGCTACTGTCTATTACTATCATCACAAGCATTTCATCTGTTGTTGTGTCCAATGTCAAAACAACACCAGAGAGCCACTCTTGAAGAAGGAAGGCTTAGAAAAATATTTACCCTAGTGATATGCTAATTTGATGCCTTCACACACTAAAGACATACTTCTTTATCTTTTAAAAATATTTTTATTTATTTACAAAGATAGATAAATTGAGTGAGTGAGTGAGGCCAGGGCCTCCTGCTACTGTAAATGAACTCTAAATGCATGTGCTACTCTCTGCATCTGGCTTCACATGGTCCCTGGAGAATTGGACATGGACCAGCAGGTCTTGCAAGATAGTTCCTTCAACTGCTGAACCATCTCCCCAGACCAGTATTTCTTCTCTATTAAGGCTATTTGGGCTTGGTTGAACAAAAGATAAGAGCATGTTATCTAGGAGGGTATAAAAGTTACTATCCCCTAAAAATTCCTCCAAGATCAGATGCTCTATCTCTAGGGAGTTTACCAACGAGATCTTGTTCAAATGACTCCAATAAGACAAGGTGTAAAGTATTTTGCATGGCAAAGTGACAGGAACTGAGGTCATATGACTCCAGAGATTCTCTACAGAACTCACATGAGATCCACATTTTCAGACATGAAGGAAATAATAGGACAAGGTAATAGTAAATGGAATCACAAACAAGAATTGAGAAAATTCATGAAAAATGGCTTTAATAGATCAATAATACTGGTTAATCTCTACCAGACTGTTCAGCTAAAAAGAGAATACAAATTGCCAATATCACTAATGAGAGATACAACACCCAATACATTCTACAGGTTTTCAAAGTTAATAAAGGAACTTTATGAATACTATTTTGTCAATCAATATGAGAATAAATATAGGCAAAAATATTTAAAAGACAAAAGCTTTGAAATGTCACTGGAAAAAATGGGTTATCTGAATACCCTTCTATTTTTCTGAGAAATTGAATCTTCCTCCTATGATTCTCAATTCCTTAAAGGTCCATGTGGCTTTTTTGGTAAATTCTGCCAAATATTTGAGGAAGAAATAATCTCTATTATACAAAAATTTTTCAGGAAATTGAATAAAAGGAAATGCTTTTCAATTCATTCATTGAGCCCAGTCTTATCAAGAAACCTAAGTTCAAAAATTATATCATAGGAAGTAATCACTGTAGACCAATATCCCTCAAGGATATGAAGACAAAAGTTCTAAATGAAATTTTAGAAAATCAAATCCAACAAGTATGGAAAGGATAAAGCCACACGATCAAGCTAGATTTATCCCAGGAATGCAAAGCTATTTTATATTTTGAAAATCAGCTTTGGTAAGTAACAGACTATAATGGGAATAAACATAAAATCCCAATGAGGAAATGGCTCAGTCAGTAAAATACCTGCCTCACAAGCGTGAGAACCTGGGACAGATCCCTGGTACTGCTAGAAACATGTCAAGTGCGGTGTGTGCCTGTCAGCCCAATGTGGGGAAGACAGAGACAAGAGGATCCCTGCCAGTCTAGAGTACTTGGTGAGGTTTAGAACAATGAAAGATCCTGTCTCAAAACAAGTTAGACAGTGTTCCTGAGGAATGACACCCAGGGTTGACCTCTGACCTACACATGCATGCCTGAATACGCATGCATGCACACACACACCACACACACACACACACACACACACACACAGAGAGAGAGAGAGAGAGAGAGAGAGAGAGAGAGAGAGAGAAGAAATCAATAAAATAATGTCACCAGATGCAAAAAAAGAGAATTTGATAAAATGCAACATTCATTCCTTATGTACTTAAAACTCATTAAACTAGCAAAAATGTGAAAGACTAAGGGACTAAAATGACAAAAAATATATGTAATCTTTACATTAAAATCATAAAACATTGTTGAGAGTGTTAAGGTCAAAACTCAGGCTCCAAAATAGAGTCTACCCACAGCACAGCACCAAAGGGAGTCACAGATAAAGCCTGCCTTGTAAAACTCTCCTGCTGTGTCTCTGGCAGAGGAACCTTCCTTCCCTGATGCTGAGAGCTACGTGACCACCTGAGCCTCAACCTGGGAGCCTACGTGACAAATTCTTCCCCCTTATAAACCCAGATTTGACTTGTGACTTTTTTCAGAGCCCCCCCCCCCCAGAAAGCCTGGAAGTTTCATCTTTCTCTAAATAAAGCTCTTTTCCCCTTTCAGAGTGGTCTTGGTCACTTTTAAATTTTACAGAGAGAAATTAAAGAAATTAAATAAATGGAGACGTTGCACTGTGTTAATTGATCAAAAATTCAAATTGTTCAGATGTTAATTCTTCTGAAATCAATGGGCAGATTCAATGCAACATCAATCAAAATCACACCGGGTTTTGTTGTTGCTGCTGTCTTGGTTGAAATTTATAAACTAATTTTAATATTCATATGGAAATACCAAGCATAGAATGCCCAAAAAACTTTGAGAAAGATGGCAAAGTTGGGGGACCGACATTATAATGTTACAACAAATATGCCACACATACATAACCAGCAGAAAGGCCAGGCATGGAGACTTATACCTGGATTCTCACACGTGGGAGGCTGAGGCAGAATAATTCAGAATTTGAAGCCAGTGGCTGGAGTCACAGTTCAGCAGTTGGGTGCTTGCCTGCAGAACCTAGAGGCCTGGGTTCGATTCCCCCATACCCACATAAAGGCAGCAGCTGGGGAGATGCTACCTCACACTTCATCTCAGCACTTAGGAGGCTAAGGTAAGAGGATTTCCATGATTTTGAGAAGATTCGCTTGAACTATATAGTAAGTTCCAGACCAGCATGTCCTACAGCTGTCTCAATGTGGGAGGGGGACAGACACCTATTACAACCATCAAGGAAAATAATAACCAAGCAGAAATGGGCTGTGGCATAAAAAGCTACTCAAGGGGTCACAGAGATGGCTCAGCAGTTAAAACACTTCCATACAGAGCCTAAAGACCTGGTTCAATTCCCTAGTACCCACATAGAGCCAGATACACAGTGGAGCAGGCATCTGGAGTTTTTAACAGCTGAGGCCCTAGTGTGCCCATTCTCTCTCTCTCTCTCTCTCTCTCTCTCTCTCTCTCTCTCTCTCTCTCTCTCTCTCTCCCTCTCTTTCTCTGTGTGTGTGTCTTTCTCTCTTTCTCTCTCTCCCCCTCTCTCTTCTCTCTCTCTGTTCCTCTCCCTTTCTCTCTTCTTCTCTACTTGCAAATGAGTAAATAAAAATATTTAAAAAGATATTTAATAAAACTAGAGATTCTAGTGGCTAGTAATCATGTAAGACTGCACTTAACTTCATTAATGATCAATGAAATTCAAATTGAAATTACAAACATCATTACATACCTTCCAGATTGCAAACATCAAAGGAACTGATGGCATTTAATGTTCATTGGCAGCATAATTTTTCATGTTTACCTGGGGAAAGTACTTTGGAAAATAGTATGTTACGGCCTGCAAAAGCTGAGATGTGTTCATTCATATGTCAGTAGTTTCTATCCTAAAGGAGAAGTCTGCTTATATCTATGCATCTGGATGTCTGTGTGGACAAATACCTCCACAGCAGTGCTGGTTGCTAGGAACAACTCAAATATCCACCAGCAGACACTGGATAAACACCCTACAGAATATGCACACACTGCCATACTAAGACAAGAGTAGCACTGAACAAATTAAAGTTATGAGTGTCAACAAAATACACATCATCTTACATGATCAAATGAAGTAAGCCAAAAAGAGTATCCACACTTCATTACTGAATTTACAAATAGACATATTCCATTCTGCATTTTATGGAGCCGCTGAGGTTCCCCCACTCCTACCATTGTCAATGTCCATGGACAGCTTGTTCCCAGAGTCACCAGTCCTCGAGGAGTGAAGCAAAGCTGGCAAAGAAGGGGAGAAGGTTCTTTATCATTCAAGCTGGGACCTGTCACTTGCATGTCAAAGCATGTTCAAACCTTGTCACCCAAGTCTTACAACATACATCTCCAAAACCTCTCCCATTTTTGCTTCTAATACCTTCCTCCAAAGGGGCTCAAATGCCTCCAGAATGCTTAGAGGGCATTGGGGTTAGTGAAGGGAAGAGACAGTGCCATAGACTATTAGTCTAGTTTCCTGTAGTTCATGGAAAACAATTGTCCTTACTTCTAAACAAAGTAAGCAAATGTCACTCTCCTTTCTTCAATTTCACGCATCCTTACACTGGCCTGGATTGGCTTTAATAATCTCGGGATTTGCTTAGGCTCTGAATTTGCCTTGGTAAACTATCATAAATGTTACAAAAGCTTCTGGAAGCATGTTCTCTGAATACTATACCTCTATCTTTCCTTTATTTTCACTCTTTAAGACATATTTTTCTTATTGTGAGGTGCCTTTTGCAGTATATCTACAATGAATCTATTTCCTTTGAGAATTCACATCTTTCGGCGATTGAGGAAATAGCTCAGTGGTAGAGTGCTTGTCTTGAAGCATGAAGTCCTGAGTTCCATCCTCAGTACCCACATAAAACTGCTGGGTGTGATGGTGCATGCCTCTAATGCCCAAATTGGGGAGATGGAGATAGGAGGATTCCTGGAGCTCACTGATCAGCTAGTCTAGCCTAATTGATGGGCTCCAGGCCAATAAGAGACTCTGTCTCAAAAAGAAGTGAATGGTGTTCCTGAGAAAAACACACATGTACATATACACATGTGCACACACATTTGTATACACATGCCTACATAAATACAAACATGTATATACAAATCCACATACCACCACACACATGCAATAAAAATGATTCTTCTCTTTCATTTATCAAATTTATTTATATTAACTATATAGGTCTTCATCCCTGTATGTCTTTTTTCAATGCAGTATTTCTTGGGCATCTGAATAAGTAGAAGGGCCAATTTATCTGTTTTACCAGGACTTTCCTGACTTTAAAGTTAAAAGTCCTGTTATCTGAAACCTTCTCAGGTCCAGGCAAAAAGGGATGGTTGACCACCCTCATGAGAGTTATTCCTGACAAGACATGACTATCCTATTTACTCGAGAAGTTCAAGGTCACTGCTACTTCTTGTTCTTGCTGCTTCTTGTCCATTTTTTTTGTTCTATCAAATTTTGCTGTTTTCTCTATAAATTTTCCCTTTTCTTTCAAGAATTTACAGGATCATACTCTGTTATAGTTGGAAGCAAATTTAGATTCTATCTATCTATCTATCTATCTATCTATCTATCTATCTATCTATCTATCTACAGGATCTTTTTGTATATTCCCAGCTGGCCTGACACTTGCTATGTAGCCCAGCAAGGCCTCAAATTCACAGTGATCCTCTTGCTTCAACTTCACATGTGGTGGGATTACAAGCATAGGCCTCCAGGGCCAGTTTAAAATTGATACATCTTAAATCCAGAAGTGGTTAGACCTGTCAGTTACAGTATCTTTAGCAAGGTGTTCCGTTAACCCCAGAACTATGAAAATGGATGTGAATGGATTGCCCTGATTTTTGAGAATAGCTATATAATGAATCCAAGGCCAGTTTGGGCTACAGAATGAGGCCCTATCTCAAAAAAAAAAAAAAAAAGCAACAAAAAAGTATGTATAATAGTGATAGTGATTAATGTTTCTTTGTCTTCAACTCTTCCTGCTTGCTGAGAACAATGTGTTGCTTAAGATCAAATCAAAGTGTCCTTAAACTTGTATCCTATTTATGACAGAACACTTGGCATCTCTTCCCATGTCTCTGGGATTCTTGATGTTCTCATGGTTTTGCTGGGCACCTCTGGCCATAGCCCCAGGCTTTGCTGGATTTCTGAGGCCTGACCTGCTTTAACCTCCTGTATGTGCTTGTTCCCACACAATGCTGCGCTGCTTGGAACTCTACCAGGCAAGAGCCTAGTTTGCAGTTCAATGTCCCTTCTTGCAGAGTGGTTATTACCATGACTGTCCGGGTCATTGGATGGTACTATTCATGAAGATCCTCTCCTAAGCGGAAAGGACTGGGGGGGGGGGTAAATCAAGCAAGTAGAGGGATAGAAGAGAGGGAGAAAGGTCTAAGTAGGGGCAGGGGAAAGGGAAGGAGGATAGGAAGAGGATGGATACATGAAACTAAAGACATAAATAAGTCATATATAAACTTTCATGAGTTAATTAGATATGTAATTTGAAGAAAGAGATTGTGCAGAAGTACCTGCTGGGGTGGAGAAAGTTTTACCCTGAAGCCATGGAATGTTCCAGATAAATCCCAGTGCTAGGGATGGTCACACCCTTCCCTCAGTGAGTTGTTGGTCAGTATGGCCCATGAGGCACCCAAAACAATGGAGGTATTGCTAATACTCTTGATTACCCACCAGAATCTTATGGTAAGACACTACTATTAAAGATACCGATGGTGCAGACACAGAACACTGATAAATCAAGCTGGAACTGAGCTGGAAGCCACCTCCCTACTGACTAGTGCTGAGAAGTGTTATGCAGGCTGCTGAGGCCAAAAAGTTGTCAACAGTCTTAACAAGCAGTGTAACCTGCAAATTACACCATCAACCAGTCAGGCACGTTGTATCCACAGATGCAATACTGGCATATAAGGTATAGGGGTAACCAACTGCTCTCTGATTGGATTTGAGGCCCACTCAATAGGAAGGAATTCATGTCTGATACTACAAACCAAATCAAAAGTCTCTGGCATGGAAGGATATGTTTCTAAAGGAAAACTACCACTGCTCTTTGGACAAATGAATAAATTAAGCCCATCAAATTGTTTTCTAATATATATATATATATATATATATATATATATATATATATATATATATATATATATATATATATAT
>PVHP010003868.1:0-28110 GCA_004024765.1 Zapus hudsonius | reverse complement strand
ACAGCTACAGTGTGAACAGAGTTGTGATGTCTGATAATGGTGGCTGCCTCCTATCCTTCACTCCTTGCCTGTAGGCATTTTCTATCCTTAGCTTGCCAGCATTACTTTTCAGCATCTACCCCGTGCCTTGCACGTTCCCCACCACCCTGGAAGAACTGGAGAAGCATCAAGCCTTGCCTCTGTGCATTGAGGATTGCTCAATACCAGCCCCAAGTTATAAGGGTGAGTCATAGGGAAAAAAGCCACTATGATACAATGCTGAATGTCATGAATACTAAAAATAATTCTCTGAACTTTTGTTTAATGTTCATTAGAAAATTAAATTTCACTTGTTTCTAGAGAATGAGCTCATGCTGATACAAGTATGTTGTGATTCTGAAAATCAATGGTCACCAACTGGCCCTGATGTTATGTAAGTCATTTGTATCCAGAGCCTCAGTTTCTTTCCTGTGTCTTTATGCCCCCAGGATCCCACAGTCCCCATCATGATAACACTTCAACTTTTACATTTCATTTGAAAATTTGGCTGGAAGGAAGGAAGGGTGGGAGGGTGGAGCTTCAGGGACGTCTGGGGGGGGGTAAGAATGCTTGTCAAGCAAGCATGAATTTGATCCTTCATGCTCGCATAAAAAGGTGGGAATGGCCACCCACATCTGTAACTCCAGTCCTGTGTCAGGGGAGGAGAGACCACAGAACAACTGGGGTTCGCTGTTCATTCAGAGAGAGACTCCGCCTCAAAGGAACCATGGAGAACCATGGAGGAGGACATCCAGAGTTCTCTTCTGGCCTTCACATGCATGTACATAGGACGCATGTCTCTGCACACACATGGACCCACACTAGACATATACACACGACACACGGACTATGTGAATACACACACTAAACGCACATGTGCAAAAGAAGAAAGGGAAGAGGAGGAGGGGGAGGAGGAGAAGGAAGAGGAAGAGAAGAATTGAGCTCAGCACCAGGTGTTCTGAAAGGGGGAACTGATGGACCCATGGGCCACTTGGTTCAGGGGGGATGATGAGAAAGAAACGATTATTCAGGGACACGTGTTAAGCATGGCACAGAAGACTTTACTCAGGACCATTCCAGAAGGTACCAGGACCGCTGCAATGAGCAAGTGGGACTGAGAGCCAAGAGTGTTGGGCAAGCAAACAGAAAGATTACTAAGAGGAGACGTTGGGGTTAAAGACAGCTCTGGTGAAACTGATCTAACAGGATTGTTGCTGAAGGAAGGTCAGGGTGCTCAGACATGACCTGGGGGATGGCGGAGAATAGGGAACCTGATCAGATAATGAGGATGGGTAGTTCTTGCTAAGCTGACATACAGAGTTCCCAAATTGGATTTTGTAAAGAAGTACTCAGGCAGACCTTGCAGACAATTTGCAAGCCTGACCTAAGTTTGGCCACTAAGCAAAAACGTTCTTGATGGGTTTCACTGAAGAAGGGAGAAACCATGAAGCCTGGAACTGGGCGTGTGAGACCTGAAAGAGCCAGGAGATCAGTGGGAACAAGAGGGAAGCTGCAGACCAGGGCAGGCCCTGGGGACACAGTGTGCTGATTCTGTGATTTATTCTTAGCACAAAGAAAACCAGAAAGTACATTCTGAGATCAGGATCACAGAGGGGGATGGAGGAGAGAGAGAGAGAGAGAGAGAGAGAGAGAGAGAGAGAGAGAGAGAGAGAGAGAGAGAGAGAGAGAGAGAGAGAGAGAGAGAGAGAGAGAATGAATCTCAGAGTCCTGGAGAGTTATGTTTCTGGAATTCACAGATTTTCCGTCTTGTGTTCTGTCTCTTCTAACCTATAAAAGAGGACGAACAAAGCCTAGAGTAAGGGAGGAAGGGAGCAAAGAGACAGCCCAGAGGGGTGTCAGCATGGTGTGTCGCCTAAGGTATTATCTGGTCTCTTGGGTGAGGTGTGCTCTGGCTCCAGCTCGGAGGCAGGGTGTTTTCCAGCTCAGCACAAGTATCCTGAGGCATCCCAGAGACAGCCTCCCACAGGCCTGTCAGGAGCCATAGTCAAGGATTCTGGGATGCCCCACCAACCCTGGGTGATAATCTCAGTCCCTTAGCCACAGCAGGACAGAAGCCTGGAAGGAACTCCCAGCATTTACTCCCTGACATACGTGCTTGCTATCCACTTTCTTCTCAACAGCACTAGCAGTAACTTCCTGTCAGAATGTGAGGATTTGAACAGGAAGAAAAGTCATTCAGGACAGAGGTCCTTTCTCAATGGAGATTTGAGCATCCAGGAAGAAGCCTGAAATGGGATCCTGGCATGACAATCACCTGCCCAAAGGTGCTGCCATTTTTTCCCCATTCTTTCACAGATGTACCCAGCAAATGCTTTAAGAACAACAAAAGTTTTATACTCAAAAGTCATGTCTTATACAAACTGGACTGTGGGCTATGACTGTTAAGAATTTTCCTTATCTTCTCAGGGCATCTTGTCCCCATGTTCCTTTGCTCAGCCCCTATTCCTAGGTAAATAGAGATAAATGGTTGGAGGCATACATGAAGTCGCTGAGTCCCCCCACAGAACAAATCTCAGATCTCCCCACCCAGGCGCACGATCTGCCCTCCTCTTTTAAGACTGAAACCAGCAGACACTCTCTCCTGTGCTGTTGCAGGGTTCCAGGGTGGGGAGATGATGGACAGGAAATAGAGGTTTGTGGGTGTCGGGAGTGTGTAGAGGAGGGTGGTTGTGCCAAGATTTTCAGACTTCTTGTGAACAGGAATTGTCTGGGAATCTAATGTAAACACAGCTTCTGCCAGTGGTCTGGGCTGGGCTGGGCTGGAACACTGTTCTTCTGACATCCTCTAAAGCTGCCAGCTCCTAACATACCTGGAGATGCAGAGGAGGGAAAAACAACAGGAGACAATTGCCTGGGCTGGGGTTGGGAGAAATAGTTCCGGGGCAAGAGTGCTTGCTGTATGAGCTTGATGACCCGAGTTCAATTCCCATCACCCTTGTAAAAAGTTGGGTATGGGAGCACATGCCTGTTACCGCAGTGTTGGGGGGGGGGCAAAGATAGGAAGGTCACTGTGTCTCTCTGGTCAGCTGGTCTAACTGAAAACCAGTGAACTCCAGGCTCAGTGACATTGTCTGTCTCAGGGAAATAAGGAGACACACAAGCATACACACACACACACACACACACACACACACACACACACACACACATTTGTCTGCATGAAAATTGCTTTGATCTATCTCTGGACCTTGGCTTGAGTTTCAGGTTATGTTCTGGTTAATTTTAGATGTTTAAGTACACATGAGATCTACTCTGTCCCCATAGAGGACAAACTTTTAAAGCATGCTTTGCATTAGTGCCTGGGAAAGCCAGCCGTGTGGTCTGTGCTACCCTCTGCTGGTCACAGTGCACACATATACCCACAGCCCCTCCAGGACCTGGTACTGGCTGGGGTTTTCAGATCACATCTGTAACCACCTGGGCTGTTCTAAGCCCAGGAGAGAAAATGTGAGATGTATTCCTGCAACCTAGTTGGTTAATTCTGTAACAAACCTCATTTTTGTATTTTTCTGAAACAGGCTCACTCATTATGTAGGCTAGCCTGGATCTCACTATGTAAAACAGGCTAGCCTTGAACTATCAGCGATCCTCTGCCTCTTCCTGTGGAATGCTGGGATTGCAGACGTGAGCCACCATACCCAGCCTATAACAGTACGCCCATATTTTATGAGCCTTAGCTCGGTTTACTATTGCAGGGTGAGTTCTTGAATCTTTGCATTGGGTCTGTTAGGACATCTGTGATCCCATAGTATTGAGTGATGAGTACTTCAGAATTGTTTTGGAGGTATCCCCCTGTGACTGGTCAGGTGTCTGCAGAGAAACCCCTCCCCTTGAGTGAGAGGTGTCTAGTTAGAGCTACAACCTAGGTGCTAAAACTGATTGGTCAGATATGAACCAATCAGGGCTGGAGAGATGGCTCAGCGGTTAAGGCACTTGCCTCTAGTGCCTAAGGTCCTGGGTTCAATTTCCCAGTACCCACATATGCCAGACCCACAAGGTGGTGGCCCTGGTGCGTGTTCTCTCTCTCTCTCTCTCTCTCTCTCTCTCTCTCTCTCTCTCTCTCTCTCTCTATCTCTTTGCTTGAAAATGAATAAATAAAATATTTTTTAAAAAAAAGATTGTCAAAGTCAACTGAATCCATTGTAATTAAAAAAAAAAGATATGAACCAATCAGCTGTCTCTCTGACTCACCTGGGGAAAACTTAAGTTAACTTTCCTAGAAGAAAGCTCTCTCTTCTCCACATGGCAGGCTAGCAAACATACCTCTGAATCTCCCGTAGAAAGGTAAGGCTAATGGCTAGGGTAGGGGAAGGCTCCAGATTTTTTTCCCTCTTGAACCTCTCCTTCTCATGATGGGAGCCCTCTGTTATCTTTTTTCTTCTGCTTGTTTAGCTAAACAACGTAAGTTCTGTTAAGCTCTCCAAGTTTTCTCCCCACACTGATGGCTGGAGAATTCTGTAACTCCCCATGTTCCCTTAAATAACAAACTCTCCCACTATACCTTACTATCTTGTTGTCTATGATTTTAATTCTTTAACTTTATAGACAAGAATCTGGGTACTCCTCAAATTTGGGGTGCATTAGAATTTTGCTGGGCATTAATCTAAATTCTAACCCCCAGCTCACCCCCCTTATACCCCAAAAACCAGGCAAGAAAAAATATCTATACTGAAAAAATTCCAACTTTCCTTTTGTTCTTCTGTGTGTGTGTGTGTGTGTGTAGGTCAAAAGTGGATGTCTGGCTGAAGAGATGGCTTAGCGGTTAAGGTGTTTGCAGTGCCCACGTAAAGCCAGATGCACAAGATGCGTTTGCAGTGGCTGGAGGCCTGGTGCGCCCATTCTCTCTCTCTCTCTCTCTCTCTCTCTCTCTCTCTCTCTCTCTCTCTCTCTCTCTCTCTCTCGTAAATAAAATATTTTTTAAAAAGTAGATGTCAGGCTTTCCCTTAATTTCTCTACTTTATTCATAGAGACAGAGCATCTCAGTTGAACCCAGAACTCACAGATTCGGCTGGTCTAGCTGGCTAGCCTGGCCCATCCATCATGTCCATTTCCCAAGAGCTAGATTACAAGCTGGCTACCATACCTACCAGGCATTTACATGGGTGCTGGGGGTCTGAACTCAGATCCTCACCTTGTGCAGCACGCACTTTGCCCACTGAGCCATCTTTCTCACATTCCGACTTTCCTGTTATGCAGCCCCCTGTCTCTGTTGAGAACCATAATATGATCGTTTCACATGTGAAGAAACAGGGCATGGATGTGGTGGTACATGCCTATAATCTCAGTACTCACGAGGCTGCAATAGGAGGATTGCTGTGTGTTCAAGGCTGCCTTCGCTGCATAGTGAGAACCAGGCCAGCCATGGCTACATAGACCTTGCCTCAAAAAACTTTTAAAAGCAAACAGAAAAAGGAAACCGAGGCATAAACAAAGCAAAGGTTGCATCGGAAGAAGAAAAGAACCTTAACGAGAGTCTATCAACAAACACTAGAATTGGCCATCTCAGCCCAACGACTCTGCCTAAAGATCACCCAGGAAGACAGGAAGGAAGTGACAATAGTCATCCAGGCATCATCGTGTTGGCCTCACAAGGAGAGCTGGCATCTCCACACACTTGGACTGTGAACATGACCCGGTTAATACGGATTAACAGCAGCCACCAGGGGGCATGTTGGATGCTTTTAGGAAAGGCTCAAAAAGATGGATAATGCCTGTCTTTAATCCCAGCACTGGGAGGCAGAGGTAGGAGGATCGCTGTGAGTTCAAGGCCACCCTGAGACTACATAGTGAATTCCAGGTCAGTTTAAGCTAGAGCAAGTCCCTACCTCGAAAAACCACCACCAACAACAGCAATAATAATAATAACCATGATGGATAATGTAGCACTGCAATCCTCATGGAACAGGACGGAAGATCGCCTGTCCTTGGCTCTCCACCTCCTTCAAAATGTTTTTACATCTCCTTCCAACTGATACTGCCCCAACTTTCTCTTCAGGTTTCGCTGAAGATCTCTGCATATGAGGAGACATCACACTCAGAAAGAAAATGTACAAGTGTCATTTCATCCCCTCACTGGCAACCCATGCTTCCCTCCCACCCTGGGCTAGCCTACGCCTACACGAAGCTGCCCCTTGGTACACATGAAGGCAGACTCTAGCTCTTTCCAGGACTTTTGAAGACAGGACGAGGAAGCACATGGAGTTCAAGGCCATCAACTCATAAATGGAGTCCTATATCTGCAGCTCACATAGACTTGTTCTTGCTACCAAAGCAGCCACACGGCAGGCTCTACGGGGAGGTCTTCTTGTCAATTTCAGGTGCAAACCAATGGGTGTAATTATGGGGCTGCATTCTGATTTCAGCATAAGTATTCAGGCAAGTGCAGGCTTACTGGAATTAACCCTACCAGGACAACTCAAGCTAGGCCCATGGTCAAAGTTGTTTACAATAAAACAACCACCCTTAGTTACACAGCTACTATGAGCTATCTAACATTGGCTAGTCAGGCATCAAAATGTATATATAGATTCCAAACAGTTTCAATAGCCAGGGAAGAGTTGGTTAAGAGTGGAACAGGCAGCTGAGTCATCAGATAATCTCACTCACACTTTCTCATAAAAGTCTAACATGTTTCTCCTGGGCTAGAATGTAGGCATCAGTTACCCAAGTGTAGGGAAGGCTCTGTCCGCAGGCTGCATTCTTCCCCAGGCTCTAGGGAAGGCTCTGTCCACTGGGTGCATCCTTCTCCAAGACTCTAGGGAAGGCTGTGTCCACAGGATGCATTCTTCCCCAGGCTCTAGGGAAGGCTCTGTCCTCAGGCTTCATTCTTCCCCAGGCTCTAGGGAAGGCTGTGTCTACAGCCTGCATTCTTCCCCAGGCTCTACAGAAGGCTGTCCACAGGCTGCATTCTTCCACAGGCTCTAGGGAAGGCTCTGTCCACTGCGTGCATCCTTCTCCAGGCTGTAGGGAAGGCTGTGTCCACAGGATGAATTCTTCCCCAGGCTCTAGGGAAGGCTCTGTCAACAGCCTGCATTCTTCCCCAGGCTCTAGGGAAGGCTCTGTTGTCCTTCTGCACTGCTAGAGGCCACCCTTCTGTGTTCCTAGGCTCATGTCCTTCTCCCTCTATCTTCAAGGCTATCCATCTATCTCTTCTACCTCCTTCTTCCCCTTCATTCTAAGGACTCCTCGGGTTATATTGGACCCACCCGAATAACAGTAATCTCCCAAGCTCAAAGTCACCTGACTGGCAGCATCTGTGAGTGGAATTATTCTTTGCCATGGAATCCAATGTGTTCACAGGTGCCAGAGATGGGAGATGGGAGGAATCGTCTTGGGAGGGGCATTACTCTATCACCACACCCTGTTATTTCTTCTGAGGTCATACCTTTATTATCTCAGGATTCAATGTCTAGAGCACACACACACACACACACACACACACACACACCACAGCAATTTTTTCTTCTGGACATAAAGACTTAAATATATATTGCTTCCCAATGAGATAGATCTCACAACCAGCCTACCTATGTTCACTGGGAAACAGTTTAGACTATTTAAAAGTTGTCCCAAAATGACGTTGTACATAATTATTGTCCCTTGTCATGGTCCAAGTATCCTAATTGTTCCTCCACATCGTCATGGATGTCTGGTATACAGCTAAATTTTTAACACAAAATATTCTGGCAGATGAGACATTCAAAGAGTAACTTTTTTTTAGTTCTGGAGATTAATTTTAGGGCCTTGTACATGCTAAGTAAGCACTCGCCTACTGACTTTCTACAACCCTTTTCAAAATTAGTTTTAAACTTTTGAGACAGGTTCTCTGTAAATTGTCAAGCCAGGTCTGGAACTCATTCACTCTGTGCCCAGTCTGGCCTAGAACTGAACTTTTCCCTTTTCTTTTCCTCCTCTCTTGTTTTCTCTTCAAAACAGGGTCTCTAGCCCTCAAATTCCCTTTGTAGCCAAAGATGAACTTGACCTTTCTATTCTCCTGCTTCAGCCTCCTAAGTAATTGATACTACATATATGAACTATCTGGCCCAGCTGGCAAGAGGTAACTTTGTACCATTACACCCAGGTATTTATTATTTCTTTGCAAGCAGAGAGAGAGAGAGATAATGGATGCTCCAGGGCCTCCAGCCACTGCAAATGAAACTCCAGACACATGCATCACTTTGTGTATCTGGCTTCACATGGATACTGGGGAATCAAACCTAGGTCCTCAGGCTTTGCAAGCAAGCACCCTTAACCGCTCAGCCATCTCTGTAATCTTCACTCAGGTATTTCTTAAACCTTCATTAACCACAAGTCAATCCACACTACACTCATTCAGATGATTATTGTTTGGTGATCTCTGGACTTGTTGGGGGAAATTGGTCACAGCTTTCTAAGTCCTTAGTGGGCTTATCTTTTCTTTTGTATGTGTAATATGTGGGGCATGTGTGTATACATGTGTGCATGTGTGTGGTGTGTGCAGTGTGTATGTGCAGATGCACTCACACGTATGCAGAGGCCAGAAGAGAATGTCAGGTGTCCTTCCTCGATTGCTTATCTGTGTATTTCCTTGAGACAGAGTCTCTCTCTGCACATAGATCTGTGGCTCTTGTGAGCCCTGGTGATCCTCCAGTCTCCACTGCCCATGGGACTGGGGTTCATGGCCATGTACAGCTGTTTATGTGGATGCTGGAGAGTCCAGCAGGGACAATCAGGCCCCCTCAGGCCCTCATGCTGGCAGCAAGTACTCCTAATCACTCAGCCATCTCCCCAGCCCAGTTTATCATTACGCCACGATGTAGCTCACTTTTGTGTTTTTTTTAAATAGGTTTCAGCTACAGAGTCCTTCCTCCCAAGGGACCCCTAGATGGAAGCTGTTCTCTCGCTCTAAGACTCTCCAAGGCACCAAAATCCAGTCTGATGCCACACCCACTCATTCACTCTATCTCACAATTTTATCTCTCTTTCATATGTCACTAATTTAAATCTAAACCTTTTCTCTGAAAGGAGGCCCCTCTGTTCAGCCACTAGACAGTCTCCACCGTCGGTAGCAGTTCCGAGGATCCACTTGAGTCACCTCAGTTGAGTAACACTCACATGGACATACACACGTGCATATATACATACACACACAAGCAAAAATATATTAAAAATGACTATTTCAAGATGCAGGCCAAGAGTCGTATGCATGGAAATTTCATGCTTCTCAGAGGCGGGAATTCCTTTGCAGCCACTCTGAGGGAGAATTCATCTTTTTTTTTTTTTTTTTAAATACTGCTGTGTCCTCTTGGGGGGTTGGGAGTCCTAACCTGGGGTCCTGTTATTCTTCTCTTCTCTGCCATTCCCAACCGCTAGGAGTGAAAACCTGCTGTGGAATAAGGAGATGCATCCATGATAGCATAATAGAAACAAAATTAGTAGAACATTGGTAGTTTCAAGGCTAACACACACACACACACACACACACACACACACACACACGCACGTAGGCACGCACGCACACATGCGTGCGCGCACACACACATTTGAATTGTGAGTTTTTTCTTTGTTATTTCTTGCTGCTTCCTTTCCATCTTGTATAAATTGAAGTGGGAACATTAAAGGGGATGAAATACCGCCACAACCTTCTTGGTCATTTTTTGCTTAATTCCTTTTTATCTCAATTTTGTGTTTATTCTTTTTCAATTTTTATTTTTATTTTAAATTTTTTTGGGGGGTTTAGGTTGACCTGGAATTCACTATGTAGTCTCAGGGTGGCCTCAAACTCCTCCTACCTCTGCCTCCCCAGTGCTGGGATTAAAGATGTGTACCACCATGCCAGGTATGTGTGTGTGTGTGTGTGTGTGTGTGTGTGTGTGTATGTGTAACATACCAAAAAATACAGAAAGATAAGCCAGTTGATCAAAGTGGCACATGTGTGTGGAGTTCATTTACACCAGCCAAAGGCCTTGCTACTCTTATACCCTATTTCTTTCTCTTCTTGTTGTTAAATAAATAAATAAATAAATAATATTTTTTAATAAAACAGAAACATGGAAGAAACTGGTAAATTAGTGAAATTAGAAAGCTCCTAATCTAGGCGCTAATTAAAGTTTCGATGTTGATTACAATTAGCCACAATTTCCTTCAGTAACTCTTGTTAAAAAATGGATTCTTACATTCATTTTGATGACTTAGAAACTTATTTTGACCCAGAGAATATAGCAGAAAAAAAATGGGAGACTTACTAGAAAGCTACTCCTTCTGAAAAGTCCAGGATGGCCTTTCAGAAAATGAGAGAAGACCCTATGACAAGTGCACTCTGTCTTCCCTGGCACCCCAGCCCACGTAATGAAGCCTGAACATGAGAGGAGCCTGGTAGATCTGTGTAACAAGATAGCTCCATGGAGACCAACTAATCGACCAATCCCAGTCCAAACCTCCAACCCACCAAATCCTGAGCAGATAAACAGTTGCTATTACAATAATTGACTTCTAACACACAGAAGTAGCTATAGAAATAGATGATTTTTTTATTGTCCATAATGCGTTATATTATTTAGTGGGCAAACAATGAGTTGTTATCCCCAATACCCTGATGCCCCCTCCCCCATCCCCAATTGGCTGGATATCCTCCTCCGTGGGTCGTCTGGATCAGTCCTTGTGACAGGGGACCATGGATAGCCTAGTATTCAGCCAGGTTTGCCTGACCATAGTATGTTGTCACTAGGGGTGCCATACCTCTGGATAATCTCCCCAACCACGGCTCTCACAAATCTTTCCGCCCCCTCTTCCTCTCAGTTCCCTGAGTCGTGGTGGACGAGTATTAAGGCTACTTCAATGTTGTGAGCTTAGGGGTCTTTGTGTCAAAAATCGTTGGTTTCTGTCTCACTGGTAGAAAGATGATTAAGCCCAATTAGTCAACAATAATTTTCATGACTCAGAAGAACTCTGATCAGGCATGTGCACCTTCTTGATTCTGCTAATCATAAAAGACTTCCTAATCCCAACACCTGCATCGGCCACTCAGTGTGCAAAGGTGTGCACTCCAGCAACATTGTCCAGACCTCTGGCATCCACGAGGTTGTGAGATATGCATGTGTTATTAATATTGACATAAATAATTAACAAAGCATTATTGATGTGAGTTAAGCTTTTCCACCTATAGGTGCAAAAGATAATTCCAATTGGCCACCATGAATGTCATCACAGAAGGCCTAGAGGTCAAAAAGCTACTCTAAGGTTCAACACAAACCATCTTACTAACAAATGAGAACATGCAAAGCCAATAAAGAAATAATAAGAATAAGAAAAAACGCCTTGTTATGTCAGTCAAAAATGATGTCACACCACGACAAGGCCTATGTCCTTTGTTCTGGATTTCTAGCAACCCAAACCTAAGTGCCACAATTGACCCCAATCAATTCAGGACTTGTCCATCATGAAACTGAATGTGGAATTGTCATCTTGAAGGTGAAGATCCTGTAGTTACCCTCTTCTTCAGATGCCATTTCACAAAGGAAGAAGGTCTTCTTTCCCTCCGGCAATAACAGTAAATTTCCTATTTAAGGAAGGCTAGCTTTCCAACATTCAACTATGTTGAATTTGCTGACTCATGGTCAACAAGAGAAAAAATATATTTCTTTATTCACAGGTGCACAAACAGAAGAAATCTCTATGCAATTTCAAAGATAAATGAACAGTAGCGTGCACCTGGGCCAGAAGCTCCGGTGGGTAAACTGTGGGTGGATCAAACCTAGACTGTTCAGAGAATGCTGTCTGAACACTGCCAGCATGCACGGGGGAAGCAGCACCCTAAGATGCCTGGAAACTAGAGCTTGCAGCGGCTCGGGATGTGTTCCTGCTCACTAAGTACAGCCCTCCCTTAACCAACAATTGCTGACTTACTGGGAAGGGTTCCTTTGACCCAAACCCATTCTGTAAGAACTAAAAGAAATAATAATAGTCTATACGAGGGCAGAAACAAAGGCCAATGGCATCTCAGCTCTAGCACCTGGGACAGACTTGAAGCTGATCTCACTCCAAAGTCTCAGGCAGGGCACAGCATGATCACTGAGTGAGTCAGGCTTCCCAATGCCTTAGCCAGACCTGTCTGGAGGTGGTACATACAAGGTGGACACAGCACAGACTCAAGGGCACCCTTCTCAATCCAGAAGATATACCACCTATACACATGTACCCTGAATAATCCAGTCCAGTCCACCCAACACAAGCAATACAGGAGCTGCTACTACATTCACAGCAATACAAGAGGTCGATCTCCAGATGGGTAAACCCTAATGCAAGACAAATAACACAAGATATCAAACCAAGTAATCCCCACCAAGACTGCCTAGTCCCATAATGGAAGTATCTGGTGAAAACATAGAGGGAACCCAAAACAAAGTTGTAAAACAAAATTAAGAGAAGTATATTAACCCACCTTAATGAGTCCATGAACAAGCATCTGGATAAGATGAAAGAAAATGGTCAAAAAATACCCAAACAGGACTCAAAGAATGGCTAATTGAGACGGAAGATAATAGACAACAAATCTTCAAATACAAGTCAAAGGACGGTTCACTGAAATGGAAGAAAACTAACAAATAGAATTCATAAAATGGATGAAGAAATTGGAAGACAATCCCATTGAGCCATCTCTCAGTCCCCAAGCCAACAGAAGCAAATCAGCTGATGGCAGGATTACATCAAGAGAGTCATCAAATGGCCTTCACCAGATGGCTCAGTGAAATCTAAGGCATCCAGAACGAGCTCAGTAGATGGCTGAATGAAATACAGGAGAATCAACAATTAAATGAGCTTATCAGTCAGTGCAATAAATTCATTGAGGGCAAGACTAAATGCAGGAATGAAATCCAGGAGACTCTAAGTAAGTCAAATCAAGAATTGTAATCAGAATTAAAACAAGAGATGGAGACGCGGAGGAAAAACATAATGGAAAACAGAAATGAAGTAACATCATTAAAAGGCTCCCAAAAAAGCCTCGCCTACTGAATACACCATGTGGAAGATAGAATATTGGCACTTGAGGACAGAACAGGGGAATTAGATCAGCACTCCAAAAACAATGCCAAGTTGTTTAAAAATGTGCAGACAGAACACGAGGGAACTGGAACACCTCAAAAAGACCTAATCTTTGGATTATGGGTATACAGTAAGGGGAAGAAATACAGACCAAGGGCATAGTAGAAAAAAATTCTGGCTTTTAAAATATTTTATTTACTTAGTTATCTGTAAGCAGAGAGAGAGAGAGACAGAGACAGAGAGAAGAGAGAGAGAATAGGGACAGAGAATGGGTGAGCCAGGGCCTCTAGCCATTGCAGATGAACTGGCTTTTTGTGGGTACCAGGGAAATGAACCAAGTCGTTAGGCTTTGCAGGCAAGTGCCTTAACCACTGAGCCATTTCTCCAGCCCTTTTTGCTGTTTTTTTAAAATTGGATCAAATCATATCTTTTGCATATTTATTTCTTAAAGTACTGCAAAGTGTGCAAAAACTAAGAAAAACTTTAAGTAAAAAGAATTTCCCTGGAAATACATGTTGTCTTGTTAGAAAAAAAAATATACAGACTGTTAATGCTTTGTGATTTATTTTTAAGTTCAGACCCAAATTCTACCAAACTTTCATTCAAGAACTGAAACTACTGTACCTTAAATTTTTTTGCACAATTAAAAAAGAAAAAATGCTTCCAAACTCCTTGTAGGAAGCCAGCACTACACTAATATCCAAAGCAGACAGAGACACAAGAAAAGAAAATTATAGACCAATATCCACGATGACAGCCTGGAATGACAGAGTGAGTTCCAGGTCAGCCTGGGATACCTCTAAAAACACTCAAAACGAGCAAACAAAAATTCTTCAGTAAAATCCTCACAAACTGAATCCAAGAATACATCAAAAGCATCATCTACTTAGATCAAGTAGGTTTTATCCCTGGGATTCAGGGTTGGTGCAACATAAGAACGTTGATAAGTGTAATACACCATATAAACAAACCCAAGCCCAGCAACCACATAATCATTTCAATAGATGCAGAAAAGGTCTTTGAAAAATATAACATCCCTTCATGATTAAAACAGTGGAGAGACTTGGGATGGAGAGATAATATCTCATCACCATAAAGGTGATATACAAAGTACCTAAGGCCCAATCATAAAAAACAGGAAAAAACTTGAAGCATTCCCATTACTACTGGTGGTAGAACCCTATACTCAGAACTCATTACGTATCTCTTAATCATAGTCAATATGGTGCAAATAATGATGCTAAGGTCCCAATACCAACACATAAAAAAATTTAAAATTAACATCAGGGGATCCATGATTGGGCCCCACTTACAAGAAAAAGGGGGTAGTGTGAGAATGAGACCCCAATAAAGCATAACATGGTCTTAGCATAAGCACAGCCATTTAAAAATAAACGGTGCTGAAAGGAGTCCTTGATGATAAGACAGAATAGTTTATACTAGGTTAGAGTGTCACCCTGGGCAATGAGCAGGGCAACCCAAGTGCAGGAATAATTGATATGCATGTTTTGAGAAATTGCTTGCATTCTGAAAAGTTATTTTGACTCATGTATGTTGTTTGGAGACTTTGAAGCTACATGATTGCCACGTACTCAGTTTTGAATTTTGCCCTTGTACCCATTTCTTTAGCTTACACAGCACTGTGTGAGGTCAAGATGCTGTGGTATCAACTCATCACATATAGCCGAAATATATTCTTTATGTACTTGCTAAGCAATTTTTAAATGTCAACCAATCATGTAACTTCCAAGTTGGAACCCCCTACCCCTGCTTAAATCTCTATAAAAGCCCTGCTAATTCTGGGCTCAGGGCTCTTCTCTCTGACCCGCTGTGTTCTGGCCCAAGCCTGCAATCAAAACCCTGATGTGATTGCATCGCTTCGACTCCTGGGTGGTCTTTGGGGACCCTGAAATCTGGTCCAACAGTAGAAAACTAAACAGAGAATTCCCAAGGGAAGAAATACAAATTGCTACACACATTTAAAGAGATGCTCAATACCATTAGTCATTGCAGAAATGTGAATTAAAAAAACCAACTCTGAAATTCCACCTTGCTCTAGTCAGGATGGCATCCATCAAAAAAGGAAAAGACAATGAATGCTGGTGAAGCTGTGGGGCATGAGGAACCCTCATCCACTGTAGGGAGGAGTGCAGACCTGTACAACCACTATGGAACGCTGTATGGAGGCTCCTCAAATAATAGATCTACCATTAGACCCATCTGTATCACTCCTGGGCACATACCCTAAAGACTCCACTCTACTACAGAGACACTTGCTCAGCTATGCTTATTGCTGCTCTATTCACAATTGCTAGGAACTGTAATCAGCCCAGATGCCCATCAACTGATGAATGGATAATGAAGATGTGGTACATACATTTACACAATGGAATTCTGCACAGCATTAAGGAAAAATAAAATAATGAAATTTGCAGGAAAATGGGTGGGGTTGAAAAAAATCATTCTAAATGAAGTTAGCCAGGCACAGAAAGACAAATGCCACATGTTCACTCTCACATGAGGTTCCTAACTGGGATCACCTGGAGATGAGTGTGAGTGAGTGGCAGTAGGTGTCAGGAACCTACAGCTGGAATGAGACGAGGAGAAAAGAGACAGGGAGGAGAGAAGGAAATTATCAGTAGGCTAATTGAGGGACAGAATATAGAGGGTATTTGAGGAGTAGGGGGTAGGGAAGGTAGGGAGGGGAACTATACTTACGGAAACATGAATTAGCTCCATAGAAACCTTCCTTCTGGATATCATTATATAAGATACAACCACAGATCAAGGGGGTGGGGTGGGGGATGGGCCAGACAGAAATGCCCAATAGAAGGTGGAAAAAGCTTAATCCTAAAACTATGGGCTCTCGTTGGTTCATCCCAAGCCCAGAATGGAGTTAGCTCCCAAAGTGAGTTGTTGGCCAGGGAGATCCATGGAATCCCCCCAAACAATACAAACTTTTGCCATAACATTTGATTACCAGCCAGAAATAAAAGGTAAGACCCTAGTGCTGAAGGCACCACAGACTGCAGTCACAGGACATCAAAGTATGATGTTATAACTGAGAGGAAAAAGCCAGTTTCCTCCTGGCTAGCCCTCACAGTGCTGGAAACCCCTGTGGAAAGTGCTAGAAGACAGTGGTCATCAGCAGCATGAATATGCAGGGGACCCTGAAGACTAGAAGTACATACTTATGCAATAGTGGCACACAGCCTCTGTGGGCAACCAACTGTTCTCTGATTGCACATGAGGCTTGCTTGCTGGAAGTGGGGACTCATATCTGGTCCTGGAAGCTGTGGTGCATCTACACAGTGGAAGAGTAATCCCAGGAAAACAGAAACTGTCTATCAAGTCACAAAAATTCCCAGAGCAAGACTAAATATTTCAAGTAGGTGGCACTTGAAACCCCTCCAGTCACAACCTGCTTTGCTGAGGGCTCTTTGGCAGCAGCTGTGCCATCATCACCATGGCAACAAGGGAAAGAGATGCCATCTTTGGTCAACCCCTTCCTGGGCTGACAGGTTCTCCGGACTGGTCCCTTGCTTTTCTCTTCATTTGCAAGCCTCCAGCTAAGCCGGGTCCCTCTGGTGGACATCAGCCCCTGGGTACAGCCGCCCCATCTCAGACTCTTGGGCTCATGGGATTTGTTAGACTCTGGCTTGCAGAGAGACCCGCAGCCTGGAGCTCCTGCTCCCATGGGCCCTGCAGCACCCTGTTCTGTTGCAGCATCTCCAGTCCCTGCCTCACTGCATCCACCGCCCTGACAGGTCCCAGTCTGCAGCCCTGGCTGGTCCCCCAGGCTGGCCCAGGGCTCAGAGCTGCAGCCCTGGATGGCATGTCTCAGTCAGCACCCCTCCCCCACCAAGAGTTCAGAGCTTGCACTTGACCTTCCTGATGTGCTGCCTTGTGAATAAACCCCCTAATGTGTGCACGCTCCACTCTGTCTTCATTCCCTGTGGTGGAGGGACTCGAACCCAGAACAAGAAATGGCTGGATCAACTGTAGAAAGTGGTTTTTAAAAAAATATATTTTATTTATTCATTTTCAAGCAGAGAGAGAGAGAGAGAGAGAGAGAGAGAGAGAGAGAGAGAGAGAGAGAGAGAGAGCACACCGGGGCAACCACCTTGTGGGTCTGGCTTATGTGGGTACTGGGGAATTGAACTTGGGGCCTTAGGCACCGGAGGAAAGTGCCTTAACCACTAAGCCATCTCTCCAGCCCCAAAAGTGGGTTTATTGATTCCAGTTATGGGGCACGCTGGAAATGAAGTAATCATGCAGACAGGATATAGCGCTGTGTGTCCGTGCAATGTGCACATTGTCCAGACTTATGAACTAGAACCTGGCCTTCTGAAGTCAGGGTGGCCAACCAGCTTCAACAGAAATCTGGGAGAAACCAGGATCATGTGATGGCTGACAAGTGATTGTTCTGGAATCTCTAACAAGATGACATCTGTGTAAAGGTGGGGACTTGTTGCAAAGATTACAGGCATCTTCCAAGGCGAGAGTTTCTATACAAGTACTCTGCTAACTTTGAGATGAGACTTTTTGAAACTGACCTCCAGTACTTACCAAAGAATGGTGGGATCACGATTTGACTTGTAGAAGGTGCTCCCCCTAACAGTATTGCAAAATCACTTGTCAAGAAATAATCTCAAAGAGCAGGGAGATGACTAAATCGGATTCATGACCTCTTGTCCTGCTGATCCACTTCCCCACTCTGGTCTCCAGCCGCTCATGGGAGACCTGGTGAGGGACCTCCCACCTGTGCCCTCACCCACCTTCTTCCTTAGTAGTACTGTATGAGTGCCAGGGCTTACCCAAAATATTCTGTAGTCCAAGCCACCAGCTGTATGTGTGGAAATTTCTTGTTCTTGTAGATGGAAGTTTTCTGTAGGCAGTCTGAGGAAGGGCTCTTTATTTAATAATAAGTTGTGTTGTCTGGCAGGATGGAGACTTAACTAGGGTCCTCTCATACCTCTGAACTCTGAACACTCCCAACTAAGAATTAAATTCTGCTGTGGTATTAGGAGATGCATCTATGATATCATCAAATTTTGTAGACTATTGTTTAAAGACATACATACATATATATTTCAATAATGAGATTTTTTTCTTTCCTGTTTCTATATTAGGTGTTACTTTCTTTTTCTCTTGGATAAACTGAAGTGGAAACATTCAAAGGGATAAAATAGATTAAAAACCTTCTTGGTCTTTAATTTTCTTCAAATTTTTATTTTCTTCTGGGCTGAGGAGAGTTGCTTAGTGGTTAAAAGCCCTTGTTTGTAAAACTTGATGGCTGTCGTAGTCAGCCACACACCACTGGGATGAATCTTCAAACCAGGCACAATTTGGGGGAGGAAAGTATTTATTGAAACTACCAATTGAGGGGAAGTTCTGTAACAGTGAAAGAGGCTGGCTCTTTTTCACAGGTCTGAGCAGAGAGAAAAACCCATCACCTACACCATGCACACAGAACAGGGAACAGGCAGGAGAGCCAAGGAGAGAATTTCTTCCCCTTTATATAGGCTTAGGGTGGGGTCTGACAACCCTTACCCAGACTTAATGACTTCCTGAGTCTCTAGAATTTCCTTCCTGCATTGCCCACACAGGAAAGGATGTTTACTTATAGGTTCTTTGAGCTCATTTACATCCTGCCCCTTGCTGAGAGGCTGACTTCCTGTAAACATCCTCAGAGACCCACCCAAGATAATTAAAAAGATCCAAGTCGACAACAAAACCTAACCATCATAATGGCTCAGGTTTGATTTCCCAGTACTCATGTAAATCCAGATGCACAGAGTTGCGCATGTGTCTGTAGTTTATTTACAGTGTCAGGAGGCCCTTGTGCACCCAATCTCTCTCTCTCAAATAAATTAATTTTATTTTTTTCTCAATTTTGTGTGTATTCTTAATAGTTTTTGAATATATAATTTTATATATAATTTTTATATTTACATATATACATATGCATATACATACATATATGCATATACATAAAACATATTTATTTATGTAAATATATGTATTTGACATACCAACAAAGGCAGAAATATAAACCAGATGCTCAAAGTGGTGCATGGGTCTGGAGTTCCTTAGCAGTGGCAAAAGGCTCTGGCGTTCTATACTCTCTCTCTCTCTCTCTCTCTTTTCTCACAAATATATATATATATATATATATATATATAATCTTAAAAAGTACAAACTAAGCGAACATGGTGGCATGCCACCTTAATCCCAACACTTGGGAGGGAGAGGTAGGAGGATGACTGTGAGTTCAAGAACAGCACCAGCCTGGGCTACAGTGAGACCCAACCTTGAAAACAAAAACAACAACAACAAAAAATTGTTAAAGCACAAACCAGGAGCAAGTTGATAAATTAAAAAGTTCCTAATCAAAGCTCAATCGAAGTTGGCATTGATTACAGTAACTCCTGTAAAAAGGTGGATTCTTTCTTTATTTCTTGTCCCTTGTGATGACCTAGAAACTTACTTTGACCCAGACAATGTGGCAGGAACAAACAGTAGACTCACTAGAAAGCTACTGTCCTGTGAAAAGTCCAGGATGGCTTTCAGAGAACAAGAGAAGACCCCTATGGAAAGTGCACCCTATCTTCCCTGACACCCCAGCCCATATAATGAAGCCTGAACATGAGAGGAGCCTGGTAGATCCATGGAACAAGATAGCTCCATGGAGACCAGCAAACCAACCAATTCCAGTCCAAACTTCCAACCCACCAAATCCTGAGCAGATAAATGGTTCCTGCCACAATAAGCTGACTTACTATTAAGCCCAATTAATCAACAAACTTTTCTTTCTTTCTATCTTTCTTTCATATCTTTTCTTTCTTTTTTTCTTTTCTGACTCATCATTTTCATGGCTCAGAAGTAATCTGTCCAGGCATGTCCACTGTTGAACCCAGAATGCCAAGAAAAGGCCACAGACTCAAATTAGGCCAAATCAAAGCAAGCTATATTTGTGCACACAGGAGCTGGCCAGCGGCTGTCTCACCCAAAAGCAGGGCTTCAGAGACCAGCAGCCTGCAAAAGAAAAAGTGAGGTTTTTATATATAAAAATTTGGGGAGTTTCCAACAAGGGGTTTAGCAAGAAATGCCACATTGGCATTTCTCCCTGGATGGCATGGGTCTTATCATGGTCAAGGAGAGGAGTAACATAGATTCCAGGAAGAGTGATAGCATAGTCAGGAGGGGGGGGTCTTATAATAATGTAGATTCTGGAAAGAGTAACAGCATAGTCATTGGGGGAGAAATTCTTGGGAGGGGTAGAGCACAGTCACAGGAATTTCAGGCAAGTTCAAGATCAGATCCAACAGAACTCTGTTACAAAATTTTAACTTTAAGATGGAGTCTGGTTCTTCATCCACATCTCCTTCCTTTCTGAATCACAAAGGACTTCCCAATCTACCCAGTGTGCATAGCACATAAGCCAGGGAGACTTTGTCCTAACATCTGATGTCCAACCGGGCTGTGAGATATGCTTGTGTTATCAGATCCATAACTTAATAATATACACTCAGGGTCTCTGTGACTTTTGGAGATTTGAGAGTTACTGCTTTCTGGGATGACCAGTCCATTATCTAAGTGTTCCACCGTTTGCTTATTCATCTACCTCTAGAATTACATAGAGTTTCTGCCATGGTTGTGCATTTATGAATAAGGCATTATAATTTTTCTGTTTGTTCACCATGAGTCAGAAAATTCAACACAGCTGAATGTTGGAGAGCTAGTCTTGCTTAATGTAAAGAGGAACTTAGTTATTGGGGGAGGGGAGAGAAGGAAACCTTCTTCCCCTGTGATTAATTCTTCTGTCAGATGAGGTCTGAAGTCAGGGAATGATATCAGTATTTTGGTTTTATTTATTTATTTATTTATTTATTTATTTATTTATTTATTTATTTATTTATTTATTTAATTTTTGAGGCAGGGTCTCACTCTGGCTCAGGTAGACCTGGAATTCACTATGTAGTCTCAGGGTGGCCTTGAACTTACAGAGATTCTCCTACCTCTACTATGCGGGTCATGAGATTAAAGGTGTGCACAACCACACCTGCAGTATTTTGGCTTTAAAGATTGCAATTTCAGGTATAGTTTTGTGATTGACAAGTCCTGAGCTGATTGGAATCAATTATTACACTTGGGTTGTCAGAAATCCAGTGGAAAGGGCATTCACCTTGCCATGTTACAACATCATTTTGGATAGCAAGGTGTTTCATCTTGTTTTTATTATTCATTTACATATTCTCATTTATAATAAAATGGTTTGGGGTGAATCTAGAAATAGATTTGACTTCCAGGCTTTTTATGATGGAAATACATGGTGACTCACTGAATGATCTTTTTCATCTATAGATGGCAAATCTTAACTCACATCAATAATGCTCTATCAGAAATTTGAAATTAATCTTCTCCTGACACTACTCTCTCTCTCTCTCCCTCTCTCATATGTTTTGGGTGGGAAACAAAATCTAGAGAAGTGGCAGAATATTCTGAGAATCAGTCATGGAGACTCTGCAACACGGTGGCCATGTGTTTGTATTTGAACTTTGCCACTTGTCTTGCATCACTGTATTTTCCAATTTTGCAATATGGAAGATGTTGTTGACACTCATACCTACCTAATCATATTGCAAAAATCAAATTAGTAAATAGTGCTTAGCTATCAAGAAACACAGGGATCTAGAACCAGCCAGTGTGGATTTGACCCCTACTTCACCATTTACCTTGTGTAAATGACTTAACAACTCTATGTGTCAGCACCTCATGGATATGGGAGTAAAAGTGCCATGAGATAATCCAGGTAACACATGGCCTGATGAAGAAATAAACAAATAATAAGAAAGAGTCTAAAAATATTTTATTTGAGGATTATAGAGTATTACAATAGGGGTAACAGGCACTATAGAAATATATAGGTGTATTTGAGGAAATGAATTTGAGGGAAAGTTTTGAATCAAAGAGAGAAATGTTTATAAAGTAATCAAGTACTGAGTTCATTGGTCTTAGAAACCCAAGACAGAAATTGGAGCTCCTCAGAAGTACCATTCTGTGCAGATGTTCTCTCTCCACATCATCTTGTCCGAGTTCTTGTGCCGTAAGAACAAGTTTTTGCTACAGAAATCTGTGGTTTTGACACTTGCTGTCATAGTCAGCCACACACTGCTCGATGAACCTCCAAACTAGGTACAGTTATGGAGGAAGGGATTTATTGAAGCTACAGATCCAGGAGAAGATCCATAATGATGAAGGAGCTGGCCCTTTTTCACAGGTCCAAGCAGAGAAAGAAACACATAACCAACACCACACACACACACACACACACACACACACACACACACACACACACCAACAAAACAGGCAGGGGTAAGTGAGGAGATTTTCTCCCTCTTTATATAGCCTTAGGGTGGTGCCTTGCAAACCTATCCCAGATTTGTTGACTCACTGAGTCTCTGGAATTTCCTTCCTGCATATCCATCCTGTGAAAGGATATTTGTTTCTAGCTCCCCTGACCTTCCTTACATCCTGACCCCTACTGAGAGGGCTGCCTTCCTGTGAACAACATCAGCAGTAACCCATCCAAGATTACTAAAAAGGTCAAGTTAAAAACAAAACCATCACACATGCAAAGCTTGGGTTGACCAGAAACAATAGGGACTCTTGTGACATGTTATACCAGCATTTCTGTGAGACAGGCAGGCAGGAGTCCTCCCCTCTCATTAGTTCAAGGAAAACTCCAATCTTCTCTCTGTGACAAGAAGGATTCCATCCTGGAAGCATTGTCCTTGACACAATGAGAAAGAGAACACGATAGAGTCCCCGTCTCACTAAGGCATCTTTGTTCTTTCTTGTGACCATGGTAAGCCTTGTGCTTGTATCCTACTTCCTTGAGATAAATTCTCAAGCAGAAGGGTTCTTAGTTTTTGCACCTGGATTTACATGGTGAAGAGGAATCAAACCTGGGCTCTGCATGTGTTGTAGTTAGCTCTGTGTTTCTGGGATGAACATCCAACCAGACACAGATTAGGGGAAGAAGGGTTTACTTCAGGCTTATAGATCCAGGGGGAAGTTCAATGGTGGAAGACGCTGCTTACTTCCATAAATCAAATCAGAGAGAAACAACTGCATCAAGCAAAACACCAACACCAGCAGACAGCACAACCCCACCAGAGAACAAACTGTCTCTCCACACCTCTGGACTAGAATTCAAATCCATCCAGTGACATCCCCCCATCATCAGGAATCTGCGTGCTACGGGCTGAAGTTGCAAAGTCAAATTAAATAAAACACCTGAGTTTATAGGGCCATACATTCAAACTACCACAGCAAAAATGTGCTTTTAACTGTTGAGCCATCTTTCCAGCCCCAACAGCTTTTTTTGAGACAGTGTCTCTCATTGAACTTAGAGTTAATCTATTCAGCTACAGAAGCAAGCATCTGACTGTCTTCACCTCCCCAGCACTGATATGTGCCACCATACCTAATATTTATGGGAGTGCTGGGGTTTCAAACACAGGTGCTCATGATTGCACCGCAAGCATTTTACCAACTGAGCCATTTTCCCCATCCCAAATATTATTTATTCACAATAGGAAGCAATCAAAAACCAACTAAGTATCTAAAAATAGTGGAAATGAAAGAACAGCTATCGTAAAGCAGAGTTTATTACAATAATTAAAATGTTTGGTGTTCCAGTTTATCTCAGATCTTCACTAAGACTGTTGGTTTTTATGAGTTTGAATGCAAAAGTGTCGTGTCAGAGCTGGGAAGATGGCTCAGCTATTAAAGGCAATTTACTCACCACTATACCACCAACAGGATAGCCTGCCACAAGGACTAATACAGACAGCCCACGGAGGAGGATATCCAGCTGATCGGGGATGGGGAGGGAGGGAATTGGGGATAACAACTCATTATTTGCCCACTAAATAATGTAACTCATTATGGACAATAAATATATATTTAAAAAAAATAAAGGCATTTACTCACAAATTGTCATTCCCTGTCTATACCTTTGGATGCTGGTCAAAATCTCAGGTATGCTGCCTTGACAGACATCCTCATGCTTTCTCTGAAGTTCCGTTCTCTCCCTGCAAATGCTTGCCTACCATCATTGTTGAACCTGCCTGATTTTATAAAAAAAAAAAAACATGACTTTTTCTCTTCTCCATTTTCTTCCTCCCCACATGTGGGTCTGTGGATTACTTAGGGGGTCATTATACACTAACATCCAGTTCATCCAAGGAGCTGGGTGAACAGTCTTGGGACATCGGTAAGCTGACGAGAGGAAGAACTCTCGGGAGACAGTTGCAGTGAACAGCTCGTTTATTAGTTTGGGGAGGGTGTTTTTATTTAGGAGGAAAAGGAGAGGCAGGGGGATAAGCTGCAAGAGAATTGGTGGGGACAGGGTGGCCTGTGGATGTCTCATGAAAGGATAGTTAGGGGCCAGCAGCATAGATAAACTGGAAGGATTTTCTCATTGCCTGGCCCTTGGTATCACCTTATAGCTGAATTATGTGAACTCAGGTCACTAGAGGGTGCCTATTTCACAGCACTGCCCCTTCCCACATGACCTTCCTAGTTATCTTCACAGGATTGCTCACTGTTATTTAGGTTCACAAACCTCTAAGTGACACATAGTAATTGGTGAATTTTGCCCTAAGGAGACTTTGCCCTAAATGTGTTTAATCTCCATCCACCCTTCTCATTTTTTGGAGTAAAATAAACTTCCTGTGCTGGGGCCCCGCCCTGGGCTGTGACAAGCCTCATTCAGGACCTAAAAGCTGCACCAGCCTCTCAGCAGGGACACAGACTTCTCTCTGCTCACTCAGGACCATTTCTGCAGCACCCATGGCCACCTTTGTGGAGCTCAGCACCAAAGCCAAGATGCCCATCGTGGGCCTGGGCACCTGGCAGGTATGCACTCAATCTAGGATGGCTGAAATGAAACACAACCCCAGACCCAAAATCAAACAGACACTGATAGGTCTGGAGAGCAAAAAGGAAACTTTATCTGGATGACCAGGCGGGGATGACTCTACTTGGGAGAGAGTCAGCAGCCAGTTCTGGCAGCGCAGGGCTTATAAAGAAAAAAAATGTCCTTTACTGTGTCAAAAGAGCAAGTTTGTGTACAGAAGCGGAAAAAGCAGTTAGTTATTTACCAGTCAGCACCCTCCCCATTTTGAAAATACTTTTTAGTTCTCAGAATGATTATCTCTTGGAAAGACCCAGTTCTTGAAACTTGTAGTAAATTTAACATAACCGCATGGTCATGAGCTGGTCATGGTATGGTACAAACAAATTGTTTTTCTTGGAGAACAATGGTTAGTTGTGGCCTGCTTCCCACAAGAAAAAATGTTTTTTTTTTTTGGGGGGGGGCAAGGATTTTCTCCTCTTTCTTCTATGTCTGCTAAGGATTTAGAATCCTAGAAAGGGACCTAGGTTGCTTTCCTTTCTCAGGGCTGCTGGAAGTCGCAACCTCCAAGGCTTATTTTCCCCAGTAGTTGATAATAGCCTCCCTAGACAAACATCAAGTTTCAGGCCCCTGTTGGGCTTGAAAAAAAAAGACTTGAAGGCAATCACTAAGCAAGATTTTCCTAGAAAATGCTCCTCTTAAATGAAGTACTGGACCTCCCCCAGCATCACAGAGTGACCTAAGAGACTATGGGAAATGGAGAATTCAGACCCCATTCTAGGCTTCTGAAATGGCGCCTGCACTCTACCCAGGTCTCCAAGGTCTGAACAACATGCAGTCCCTGAGTCAGGAGCTCAGGTCTCATCTTGACTTGAAAAATGCCCTCAGGCACATCCCAGTGTCCCCTAAAGCTAAGTTCCCAGCCTTCTTAGGGACAAGTTTGACACTTTTTACTCTTTTGGTGGTTTTGATTTGTTGAATCCCTCCATGGTAGCAGGACCCTATCAAGCTTATTCCAAAAGTTGTCTTTCTGTTTCTTGGGAGCAGGTGAGGGATGTAAATTACCTGAAACTAAATTTCAGAATTTCAAAAATAGAAATAAATATGATAAAGGAAGTTATTTCAGGGTATGGATATTATGTTGATGCAGGATTTTGAGGTTCAGGAGGGGGTCTTTCAAAATTATGGACCCCAACTTGGGGTCTTTATTCCCATTTTAACTAACAGTTGATAAAAAATACAGACTCAAGAAAGATAAGTTATAAATTGTTGAGTTTACTTAGGGATCATCATAAATTGCAGAATTGTAGGATTCATCTAAGGGAAGTTGGGATCTAAGAAGAGGCTGGAGCACAGTCATGTGCACTGGAATGTAGGAAACACACACTTGTGAGGAAGGCACAGCATAGCTCATGAGATCCATTTAAGAGAAATGCAGGTCTAGGAAGAGGCTGAAGCAGAGCTACAAGCACCTGGAAGACAAAGGAGCTTATATAGGGAGAGTTAGAGGAAAGACACCCTTGTGTGGAAGGCATAGCACCTGCCCTGCGCCTCCCCATGGAGGAAAGTTGAGAGTAAGTGGTGATGGCTTGAGGAAGAATAGCAGGGGGAAGGTATCAAAGCAGAGACCAGGATACTCAGATGAGAAATGGGTAGTAAAAACAGTTACACCTACAGTTACCTTGAGTTTAGAAAAATCACACAAGTATCAGGACTGAGTTTAGAGGAATTCTCATGTGGTAGATCTAGAGTGTAAAGGAAATACACACATGGCAAATTCAGAGATCAAAGGAAATTGATACATGTAATTGAATGAGAAGTTACCCCAAAGCTTAAAGCAGAAGCCAGCAGAAAACTACTCTCCCAGCTTTGCTGGGTAGGGGAAAGCCAGAGTTAGGTGTCTAGAGATCACAGGGCAGAGAGAGCAGAGATCAGCGTGGACAAGTCTTTATAGACAATTTAAAAATGGATTCCATCAGATACGTAAGGGGAAGAATTGATTGGTTTGCTGAGTCAAGGGGCCAGCCCAGCAGACCAGCTCTGTAATGTGTTTGATTGTGGCAGCATCAGGACTCACTGCCTCCTGTGTCAGCAATCCAAGTACTAGGATCCCAGGAACGTACCACTATCCCCTGCTGAGAGATGAAGTCTGAATGTGCTCATTAAAATGTGATTTTCTGTTAGCTTCTTTTTGTTTGTTTTTCGAGGTAGTGTCTCACTCTAGCCCAGGCTGACCTGGAATTCACTTTGTAGTTTCAGGCTGGCCTTGAACTCATACCAGTCCTCCTATCTCTGCCTCCTGAGATAGGATTAAAGGTGTGTGCCACCACGCCTGGGCATCTTAGTTCCTCTTTTCTTTTTGGTGGACAAGAAAATCCATTGTTCAAAAGTTTTCTATTGTTTCTTTTTCTGGAACAATGATTATGTAATGGATTGCATCTAGGAGCCTCAGGTGATATGCTACAATGCTTGAATTCCCTGTGGGAAGCAGTCACCAGGATGACAGCAGGAAGAATGGGTTATTCCTGCCACTGTCTTGCAGTCACAGTTCAGAAGTTGAGGAATCTTCACATATCACACAGCTGCCATATGTCAGAGTTTAGATTCATCCTGGAATGACCATTTTACGGATCCTAACCACTGTCTAGGGTTTGAAAACTCCTCCAGATCTCTGTAGCGTCTCCTTTTAAGCCTGGCCTTTAACAAGCTGTGGTGGCAGCCATCTGTCACTCCCAGCAACAGGAGACTCAAATGACCAACTAGGCTTAGAGGGGAGCCGATTTGTAGCTAGGATAGGACATGAGGTAATAATCATAAAATCAGCTCAAGTTTCCCTTCTTGTGAAGAGTTTTTCCGAGACGAGTTTTCCTGCCATGTCCCCTTGCGAGTGGGACCCAAGCAAGGCTATGTCTTGGAGAAGCTGGTATAGCCTGGAGAAGCTGGGCTGTGGGAGAGGAGCTCTGATGTCTTCTCTTTTGCTTGGCAGTCTCCCCCAGGCAAAGTCAAAGAAGCTGTGAAGGCTGCCATTGATGCAGGGTATCGCCACATTGACTGTGCATATGCGTACCAGAATGAGCACGAGGTGGGAGAAGCCATCCAGGAGAAGATCCAGGAGAAGGCGGTGA
>PVHP010003867.1:39333-75527 GCA_004024765.1 Zapus hudsonius | reverse complement strand
GAGAGAGAGAGAGAGAGAGAGAGAGAGAGAGAGAGAGAGAGAGAGAGAGAGAGAGAGAGAGAGAGAGAGAGAGAGAGAGGAGAGAGAGAAGAGGAGAGGAGAGAAGAGAGAGAAGAGAGAAGAGAGAGAAGAAACAAGAACAAAGCAAGCCAATCGAGGTCTGGGCGGTGGCGCCGGCGACGCAGTGGCAGCCCCTCGGAAGCGCCCCCAGCCCCCGCGTCCCCTCTCTCTCCTCGGCGTCGGACTGGCTCCTCCCGCCGGCGGAGGCTTAACCCTCGCCCGCCCGCCCTGCGGCCCGGAGCCCCGCGGCTGCGGCGATGCGCGCGGGCACCCTGCGTCCCGCCTCCCCGGCGCGCCCTGGTCCCTGGAGCTGGCCGTGGTGCTGAACGCGCGGCTCCAGCTCGCACAGGCGACCGGTTCTGCGCGGCAGCGCCCTGCGACACTCCCGGGCCCCCGCGGTAAGTCGCCGAGGCCCCAAACGGCTGGATCGGTCTCTGACCCACAGCTATAGATCGGGGATCGGGGGATTGGGGAATGTACGTGCGTCCTCTCGTGCGATGGGCGTCTACATGAAGGAACCGAGATGGACATCTTCACTCCGCGGCACCCCGCGAAGACGATGCGCAGGTCTGAGGGCGGTGACCAGTTTAGGGTTTGGGTTACAGAAAGGAAGAAACCCTCTCTTAGCCCGACGCAAAGGCTGGGGAGGAATGAGTCAGGTTATGGTATTTATTTCTCTACTTGGTAAGGGGTTCACTCAGATGAGGTGGACCAAGACCCACACTCCCCAAAGGGCCCTTTGTCTCCCCAATGTGGGGGTGGGTGGCTTTCACGGCAGATTCTATTTCTGCTTTATTCCCCACCCCACCCCCACCCAAGAACACAGGAGGCTTTCCATCTCACAGTGGCCTTCACTAACCCAGCAACAAGGCAGACTGTTAGCGAGATATACATCTGTCCCCCAGCCCCCATCTACTCCCACCCCAGCCTTAGTGAACCCCAGGGTAAGGCTTCCTCCACCGAAGCGGCACCTCTCTGTAGTTCATTACTGTGACTTGCATGGCTATGGGGGGTGGGGGTGGGGGTGGGGACTGACAGGGAAGGCATAGCAAATACCAAAGCTACTAGTCAAATGTCTTATAACTCAAAGCATTTCCATGTATGTCACTCCAGGGTTTTTATTTTGCTCTATAAAATCATTTCATGATAAAGAAGAAAAACAAAGGGAAGGTACAACATTACCTTCTCAAGGGGGAAAGAAAATGCTAGAGAGCTAGGCTGAAGTTAGTCACGCAGAAAAAGCAGCCATGGGGACAACTTCACGGCTCGATTTGCATAAATTCCTGTCATGTATGTGCCATGTGTCAGAAAGCCACCCTCTCTCCACTAGCTTTTGGGGTGGCTTGAGCCCATCTCCTGGCCTCCTTGCTTGCTCCAACTTTCCATGTCCACCTGTAGCTAGCTCTTCACAAGTCACAGGATAAAGGCCAAAGCCCTTCCCTAGACCTTAGTCTTGGTCTGCTACCACTGGATTGCTAGTCAGGTCACTATGGCTACTTTCAGATACTTAAATATCCTCTTTCCCTTGCACCTTGGGGCCTATTGCAGGGTGTGCCTATTGCCCATGGTGTTTCACATATCTTTGGACTGATTGTCTTCTCCTGTCATTTAGGTTTTGGTTTAAATATCAAGTCACTGAGATAGGAGAGGTTAGATACATACACTATGAGGTCCATGACCTCACGGAATGTGCAAGTTCATCTTACAGATGAGAGGCTTAGCCTAAGACCTTTATGTTGCTTGGACCCATTCAGAAAATACAGGTACAAATTATGTTCATAGAATTGAAGGCCCCAGACCCTAGTTGGGGAGATGGCTCAGTGGGTAAAATGTTTGCTGTGAAAGCATGAGGAACTGAATTCAAATTCCTTAAACCCATGTAGATGCTGGAAGTTGGGGCATGCCTGTAATCTCAGCCTGGGGGGGATGCAGAGATAGGAGGATATTCAGGGCTTGTTGGCTAGTTAGAGTAGTTGAATAGGTGAGCTATGGGTTCAATGAGAGAGCCTATTTCAAAAAATACAGTAGATAGCTGGACATGGTGGTACACGTCTTTAATCCCAGCACTCAGAAGGCAGAGGTAGGAGGATGGTTGTGAGTTTGAGGCCAGCCTGAGACTACATAGTTAATTTCAGGTCAGCCTGGGATAGAGTTTGACCATACCTCAAAAAAAGTAGATAGTAGTAAAGGGAGACACCTGACCTTGACCTCTGGCTTCCACAAGCATGCACCCACACATTTGTGCATGCACACCCATGTGCCCACAAATATATGAGCACACACACATGCACACCGCACACATGCATACCACACACATACACATGGAAAAATTCCAGACCCAGTATCCTATTTAGGAAACTCTTATATACATATGTGGTCAAGGTGTCTCAAACATATAAAACACTTCATTTAAACAAGTAATGGCATTTTTAACTGTCTACTACAATTGAAGTCAGCGAGTGACCTTAACCATTTTCCACCTTGTTCAGGAGCGAGACCAAGCACTAGACCAACAGTTGGCAGTGTGGAGCACTGCTCACCACAAGGGACAGACAGTCTGCTTCCCTTTTGGAAAGAGAGATGTGGCAGGTGGTGGGGGAGGCTATGTCATGTTTTGTGTGAGTTTCCACTGACAGACCATTAGCCACAGAGTTACAAAATGCGTGTGCATTCTTGCAACTGAGAATCTAGAGCCACTTGGCCTCTGCCCTCAGGCAGTGACAGTCAGACATCTGGCTCTCTACTGTTCCTCTGACGACAGGTGCCTCCACCCACGCAGGGAGTTTTCACTCACGTAGCATACAGGACACATATTTCCAAAGAGACTGGCTGGAGAAAGTACTTTAATATGGAGGCTAGCTAGAGGGAACACAGACTAGAGACCATGTGATTGTCCCAGGATTGATGTCCCTGGTTCATTGTTCTGAACACTGTGTGCAGAGCTAATTAAATCAGGACTAGGCTTGGCAATATCATTGACCTCTAGTCCAATTATTTGTTGCAGTGGAAGCTATTGTGAACAATTATTTTCCAAGCTTAGAGCAGAGTGGAATTTCCAACTTTGCAGAATTTTAACTCAGTTGAGTTCTCTCAGAACTGGGGAGCTGATAGTTTTACTATTGGAGCTCTCTGTCAGAACATATTAATTCATGTAGGTACAAACTTTTGAATGCAGTGAAATAATCTTCATGAAGGCCTGGTTGGAGCTTTCTCTAAGAATATGGGAATCAAACCATTTCCAAATCATTGAAAAGGACAGGTGAAATAGAGCTCTCATAACAGATATTTGAAATTTCTTGCCATTAAAATTATGTTGACTTCAATGATAAATCTTTTTAAATTTGTGTGAGCTACCTCTGTTGTCTGAAATCTTTACTCTTATTATATTTGCCAAAATCCTCATGAGAACACATTTATTAATCTACTTTTAAGTTTCTCATACAAGGGAGCCTGAACCAGCTGTGCTTGTACACACTTGGAATCCACTTGGAATCCCAGTGTTCAGGGGCTGAGGCATGAGCTTGAAGGCCAGCTTGAGCTACAAAGTGATGGGGGGCGACTTTTGAAAGGTTGATTCTGACTCTCTGGTTCAAATTCCAGCACTTTCACTTACCACCTATGTGACCTGAACCATTTGTTTACTGTCTGAAAGCTGAATTTATTCTTTGTAAAGTGGGAACTACAAAACTTTATCAGACAATCTCTGCCTGGCTAGGTGGACATGACCAGATCCTGGACAGTGAGCACTCTTCCGGGGGCAGCAGAGACCATCAGAGCTAGAGGAGGTCCTATCTAAGATACAAAGGAATGTGTAGAGTGAAAATGGTATCTTCAAGTTTATGGTAGAAAAGGCTTGGGCACATGCCATGTGCCGGAAGGCAGAAAAAAGCCACCATGGCAGCCTGAGGCACTGTACCCTGCTCAGTGTGTCACCAAGCACTGAGCTTCATCTGGAGCCTACCCTAGGTTCTTGGCTGTCCTGGTTATAGTAGCTTCTTTTCTTATCCTCCAACCAAAAGTCCCAGGTGCCACTTGGAAGAGAAGTGCTGGCCACAGGTGGTAGCAAGTGGCAGGAGCTCAGACAGTTTGCCCCATGTGTCCCTGCATTGCTGACTTTGCCATCTGGGCCAAGAAGGGCGCTGTGCCCACTTAGGTCTCCATGCAGGAGCACTTCAAAGACTCTGCCAGCTCTGAGCTGTCTTGCTACCATCTGGAGGTAGAGTGAGGATTTGTTTTTTGGGGAGGTAGGTCTTACAAGGCCTGCAAATGGATGCAGCCACTTGCTTTCTGCCTGCTGTAGTCTTCCTCACAGGGTGGGAGCCACACTACGTGAATGCAGGGAGATGAACACAGACCAATACTGGAGAGTCAGAGGGACAGGTCACAGTGCCTCCAGCCTTCCCTGGCCACATGAACAAAAGACAGCCCTCAGGCTACTCACTGCCAAGGAAAGGGGACTGGGTACAGGGACAGGCAGAGAGCATTTCCTGAGCATTCTGTAGTCATGCTCTGGCTTTGTCTTCTTTTACTGAAGTCCTCCAGCTTTCCAAACTTACTCCAAGGGCATCATGTTTAAATGACTAGACTCTTCCCCAAAGCAAGGGTCCTGGGTGGCGGAAGGACTACATTCTTACTTCTCTTTATTCAAGAGGATGCTGAATCTCAATGTTTCTCCTTTAGAAGACCCCATGACTTTGCTGACAGCAGCATTCACCCTACTCCCCATCCTCGGTGCCTTTGGCTTACCTCTTGCCACTTCCTGTGTTCTGTCCTCTACCCAGAGGCCAGCTGCAGCAACCTCCTTAGTGTCCCTGCCTCACCCGCTCATCAAAGGACCAAAGTGATGCTTTGCTGAGCACAGGATAAGGTCACATTCCCCACCTGCACCAGGATAATCAAGTCACTAGCACGGTGCCACCAAACCTCACTCCCACCCTTGAACTTTCCCTGTGGAAATCAGTATGGACCTCAGAAACCACTTCTGGATGAATTCCAAGTACAAATGTTTATTGGTGACAGCTGCCTGCCTTTCTGGACCACGATGCTGTACGTCATACTTCATGTCCTTGCTCCTGTTCCCAATGCCCCCTGTGATTCTTGACTGCCTCTGGGTAGATTGAGTCAAGCCTTCCCCAGTGGGTGCCTGGTCCTTCCACAGTTGGCCAGCTGCCTCAGGCCTGGGAGGCAGCATAACTGAATCCTCTGCTCCATGCATTAAGAAGGGCTATGGTATGTCCCTCCTGAGAGAAGGTGGTGAAGTGCTGTTGGTGATTGCTGGGGCCTGGAGATGGGAGTCTGAATGGTCCAGACAAGGTAGAGAGTGCTTGAGCAAATTGAGCACTCCTGATTGCAGCCATCATCAGGCCAGTCACCTCTCACTGTGGTTCCTATGATGTACCTTCAGGCACATGGCTTAATGGATCTGGGCCTCGGCAGTGTGCGAGGCAAAGCAGGATACCAGGGAGGGTTGTCCCATTTTCCTCTTGTATTACTACAATTTCTCATTGTTGCAGCAAATACCTTACAAAAGCAACTTAAGGAAGAAAGGAATGAAGGGCTTATTTTGGCTTCTGGTTTGAGGAGATACAGTCCATCGTGGTGGAGGAAGCATGGCAGCAGGAGCATGAAGCAGCTGGAAACATTGCATTGGCAGTCAGGAAGCAGAGAGGTGCATGCTAAGGCTCACCCAGCTCTCTCCTTTAAAAAATTTAAAATATTTTATTTATTTATTTATTTATTTATTTATTTATTTATTTATTTATTTGCAAGTACAGAGATAAAGATAGATGACAGAGAGATAGACAGACAGACAGACAGACAGATAGATATAGATAGATAGATAGATAGATAGATAGATAGATAGATAGATAGATAAGGAGCACATATAGGTGCACCAGGGCCTCTGGCCACTGCAAATGAACCCCAGATGCATGCACCACTTTGTGTATCTAGCTTACATGGGTACTGGGGAATTGAATCCAGGTCATTAGGCTTTGCTGAGCCATCTCCCCTGCCCCAGCTCTCTCCCTTTGCATTCAGTCTGGAACCTCAGCCCATGAGACAGTGCTACCCACAGTTGGGGTGTCTTCCCACCTCAATTTGCCTCATTTAGAAACTCCCTTGCAGACATGCTAACCGATCTGTATTCTAGGTGATTCTAGATCCTGTCAAGTTGACAAATGAGATAAACCATCACACCTCTCCTCTCCCCTCCTCCATGGAGGCCTAACCGTGATTGAGGCCCAGACAGCTGAGTGAATGGTGGAATCCCACAGGCTTTACTACCTCAGATACTAAGTGCCTCCTGCTTTCCTCCGCAGTGGCCTGAGGACTGGCAACATGGAGCTGAGGAGGGGAAAGACCTTTATCAAATCCAGCCAGCAGAATTCCCAAGAGAAATCCAAAGATCCAGCAGCCCCTGCTGCTGCCAAGGAGGAAGAAGACCCCTGCTCACTGGGAGGACAGCAAAGACCTTACAATGAGAAGGGCTCCCAGACCAGTCCCTGCACCCAACGGTATGGCAGGTACCCCAACAAGGAGACACAGTCTGACCCAGAAGGGGGTCCCGCATCCCTCTGTGGAACCACCTTCAAACTGATGCGGAAGAGCAAGACTCATGACAGCGTTCCCGGAGCTGGGAAGGCAGCTGCCACCACAGGGCAGATGGTGGGCAGTGTGAGCTTCCCAGAGACCCCCAGTGGCCAGCGTATGATTGACTACCGTCACTTTGTGCCACAGATGCCCTTCGTGCCTGCTGTGGCCAAGAGCATCCCAAGAAAAAGGATTTCTTTGAAACGATCCAAGAAGTGCTTCCGAAACCTGTTCCACATCCGCAGAAACAAGACAGAGAACTTGGCCTCACTGGCGGCTAAGGGGAAGGGCCTGTCGTCCCCCGGGGTCCCACTGGGTGCAACAACACAGCAAGGCAAAGCCTTCCTCTCTGTGGGTGAGGGATTGGGATTGGACAGCCTTTGCCAGGACCTGTCTGATAGCGAGTTTCTGCCCGACACCCCCTTTGACCTCTGTAGCGCCCTGTGTGAAGATGTGGTCTCCCTCAAGAGCTTTGACTCGCTCACAGGTTGTGGGGAGATCTTTGCAGATGGGAGCTTGGTGCCATCTCTGGAGCTGAAAGAAGGTCCCGAGAGCCCAGCTAGGGCACCTCAGGCCCTGGAGAGCAAGACGCCCAGAGGCCCCTCCCAAGGCAGTGTGGAGCAGCTGGCATCACCCGCCCAGAATGAGGCGTCGGACTTCACCAAGTTCTGGGACAGTGTGAATCGCTCTGTAAGTCAGCAGCATCGTGCCCTGCTGGGTCCATGGTCAGTGAGTCCTCAAGGGACAGAAACAGACCAGCTCAAGCTGGACTCAGCTGGGTTGGCTGAGCTGCCTCTGTTCCCCTGCAGGGGTCCCCCTAGTGACTCCAAAGCCAGTTCCATAGACACAGGCACCCCCAAAAGCGAGCAACCTGAATCTGTGTCCACGAGTGACGAAGGTTACTATGACTCCTTCTCACCTGGCCTTGAGGAGGACAAGAAGGGACATGTGAGCCCCGGCACACCCGCAGCTGCCTTCCCAAGGGACAGCTACAGTGGCGATGCCCTTTACGAGCTCTTCTATGACCCCAGTGAGGCTCCTGTTGGCCCCAACCTCGATGATGAGCTGTGTGTGTCTGAGAGTCTGTCAGGGCCAGCCCTGGGGACACCGCTGTCCATGTGCAGCTTCCACGTGGGAGCAGAAGAGAACCTGGCCCCAGCCCCAGGCCCTGACCTGCTCAGTCAGGGCTTCCTGCAAAGCTCCTGGAAGGGTAAGGAGTGCCTGATGAAGCTCTGTGACACTGAGCTGGCCATCACCATGGGCATTGTCAACTGGCTCCGTCGAACCCCATCTGCCCCCACCCCTGCCTCTGGGGAGCCCACAGCACCACCTGGCCCTCATAGAGTCCCCAGGAGCCCAGCAGAGAACCGGGAAGATGGGAAAAACCAGACCTTAGATATGGGCCGGTCCACAGTATGTCTGTTACCCAGCAGGAAGGAGCTATGGACAAACCCAGGCACCAGAGACCTGATTGCTAAAGAAAGCAAGGTCCCAGGGGAGGCTGTAAAGGGAACTGTCATCCCATCTAAGGACTCCTCCCTGGAAGAAGGGACACAAGACTGCCCTAGAGGTTTGTCCTCGGTGGGGTCTGAAACCATCACAAGAGGTATTTCTAGCAAAAGCAAGGATCCAGCCCCACTTGGCTCTCCCAGCTCCCAGAAGGAACCGAGGCTGCCTGGGAACCCTGGGCATCCCCAGGGGCTCTGGAGGCCAGGTCATGGGGGAAACAGTCTAGATTCAGGGCCTATGCTGGTCAGCTGTGTGGCTCGTGGGGCAGCCCTGCAGGTCTACTCAAATGACCAGTCACCAAGGCTGGACATGGGCAGTGGCTTCTTCAGGCAGCCTCAGGCCTGGGGTCCTGACACTGTACAACAGAAACAGACCAGCAGCACCCCCAATGTGGAAGATGTCTGTGGCCCTCCCTCCCTGGCCAGCCCACAGGACCAGAGACACTCTGACTTCTTCCTGGACCTGAGCCAGCTTAGGTTGGAGCCTACCAGGCTGGGTGCCCAGGCCTCTGCCTCTGTGGATAGCCACTCTCTGCAGCTCAGCCCCAAGGCTCCAGAACAGGCAGTTCTTAGGGGTCAGCATGATCCTAAGCCTCCCTTGGCTCCTGCTGTCCCCAGAAGCCTCCAGGGCTATCCTCCAGAAAAAGTGGACCTTGTTTTGGACTTCAAGCAGTAGTGAGGGGGTGGTCCTTTGAGTTTACCACAAAATTCTGCTGCAGCCTCTTGGCCCGAGAGGGTCTTTATTGTGGCTAGCCAGAAGTCGGGGCTATCAGGCCAGCCATGGCTGAGGGACAGCCTCGTCCACTTCAGGAGCTGCATATTTGTAACCACATTCAGAAGAACCCAGGATCCAAATCTTCATCTTTTTTTCCCTCTGATGTAAGGACTGTTTGGGAGTAGAGAAGGCTGGGTTCAGGCAAACGGGACAGAAGAGTAGGGAGTGGGATGTTCCCATGTGGAAGCATCCTTGCTTGAACCCAAGGTCAAGGACAGCTGGAAGCTACCAGTTCCTAGCTGCTCCTCATGCCACAGCTCAGAGAGAAGCTTAGACATGTGGCCCGTAGACAGGAAGTGGACTATGTTGTAAATGCAGATTGTTGAAGCAACCAATCTGTCTGCTTGTAGTGCATGAGTAGTTTGGGGATCAAGGCTCAGGGGAAGACATATGGGATTGAGCTCATTAGGATCTGCTGGCCTCACCACGGCCTGTTCTTTGCTTGAGATAGGAGGAGGCCACACCATTCTGCGACCCTGAAGGGTTTTTCCTTGGGAAGAAGAGAACCAGCCCCATCTCAGCAAGAACCTCAAAGAAGCAACCCTGCCCAGGCTGGCCAAGCATGCCTGATTGATGCTCCAGGGTTCTCTGTCACAGATCATTCCACACAAACAACAACTTCCCTCAAGTTACACTAACTGATGCCTTGGATGACAAAATGCCCTTTGGGAAGAAAATGCCCAGTGTTCTTCCCAGTTCTGCCATTCTGCCTTGCAGTAACAAAGGCCTTGACTCTGCCTCTCTTCCTGTGGCCAGACTCCCAATCCCCTTTCCTGAAGGCTCCCACTGAATGAAACTGTGCCCTCCACCTCCAGTCTGAAATCCACAACACATGCACAGTGCCCAGACATTCAGAACCATGAGAGGAGCTGGTGGCCGGTGCCCCCAGTAGGCCCAGGAATCCCTTCTGGCCCTGCATCAGGGTACAGCAGGTCCCAACTACTTCCTTAGGATTAGATTCTACCTCAGCCAAAAACAGTATTGAAAGGCAAAAATGGGATGCTACAGGTAGCTTTGACATTTGTTTTCAGGGTCATGTGGTTGTCAGGTACTGGAGAAGTCACATTTCACGCAGAGCTCCCATGGGAAGGGAAGGGAGGTCCAGCTTTGATGGCAAAGGATCCAGACAAGGGCTTCAGCGACCCCCACCCCGCCAGGCAGCACAGGCTCAGCATCTAAATGTCGGACACTTAATTTCAGGTTAGAAATGCTCTCCTAACCCTTGTCTCTATCAGTTTGCAGGGGGAGGGGAGAACTAGAATGGAATGCAGGCCACTTGTAATAGCTTCAAAAGCAAGCTGAGGAGATATTGGTAAAGTTCTTGCATGTAAGTGTAAGCAGGAGGACCTGAGTTTGATCCCCGGTGTATATGTTTCAAAAAAAAAATTGGGACATACTGAGCCAAACTTGTAATCCCAGCATCAGAGATGAGAGACAGGAGGGTCCCTGAGGCTTGATGGCCAGTATAACCTATTTGGTAGTTCCAGGCCAATGAAAGCCTCTGTCACAAACTGAGGTGGACAGCATACCTGAGAATAACACCTGAGGTTGTTCTCTGCCCCCATATATGCATTGCACACATGTGTATCCCCCACATATAAACATGTACAACATACACATATATACATGAAAGAAAAAGACTGCACCCACACTCAACCATGACCTTACTGAGCCTGGCTGTGAGTAGGTGGTCGCAGGCAGAACAGCCTGTTTGGCCCTGGCAGCAAGCTAAGGCAGTACTCATGTTCATTTTCAGACCCAGGGACTGAGACCCAGCTGATGTCACCTACCTGCCCATGGACACACAGGAAGAGGGTGTGGATTTCAAATCCCTTCAATTTCACAGTAGGCTCTGGAACTTTCCACTGGTTTCTCACAGTTGCTACTCCTCAGAGCCTTCACCCCTTTCTTCTTTCAGGCCATGCCTAAGCACCCTAGGGTGAAAGCCATGTGGCTCGGTAAGCTGGGAGCCCCTTCTCTCTCAATCACAGCCCTGTGGCTCTGTTCTGTACCCAGCAGAGTAAATGCTCAGTAAATACTTTGAAAGAATGAAGTGTCATAACGTGCATTCTGATGTCTTGTCTCTGAGTTTTGCATCTGGAGAGAACCACTTTGAGAAACTCTGCTTGGGAACCAGACACCTACCCTGGGCAGGGGGAGTATTTCCCTAGCATGCCTTGTGATACAGTGACTTATGGTGATGGTGAAGAACCCAGCCAGGCTCAAGAGCACTTCAAAGCTCAGGAACCAGAGGCTGGAAAGGTAGCTCCATGGGTAGAGCTCCTGCTCCACATGCATGAGGCCCTGGGTTCAATCCCCAGCACTGCATAAGCTGGGGGAGTTTAATGTCATCTTGCCTACATAGCAAGTTGTGGGCCCTGTTTGGGCAGGTGAAGGGCAGGACCAATGACAGGCATGGTAAGGGGCAGGGTGGGTGAGAAATGAGGTGGAGGGTGGGAAGGGATGGGTGGGTGGGGGAGTCTAAGCAATCTTGTAAAAGGTGTGAAGGCCAGGTCAAGCTGGAAGAGCCCACAGACTGTATCTTGGTTTCTTGTTATTTTATTATCTTATTGTTTCATTTTATTTTATGGAAATGATATGTGAGATAAAAGCTCAAAGCCACAGAAGGGAAAACAGCACAAATCAAATATCTATCTTTCCTTCTTTACCATTCTGTTGTTGTTGGGAAATTAATTCACAGTTCCTTCTGCTAACTCCACTGATGAGAAGTGCCCTGTCTCCCACCCTTACCCTCTGTCATGGTTTGATCCAGGTGTCCCTCATAAACAAATGAATGTGTTCTGATTGATCGATCCTTAGCTGATGGCAGTTTGGGTTTTACAACCTCACTGGAGCTGTGTTGTTGGGGGCGGGCTTATGGGGTTATAAACCAGCCTCCTCTTGCCAGTATTTGGCACACCTTCCTGCCACTGTTTGCAGTGCTGTGGCGGAGGTGATGTCCACCCCTCTGCTCATGCCATCGTTTTCCCTACCATGAAGGAGTCTCCCCTCGAGTCCGTAAGCCTAATAAACCCATTCCTCCGGGGTGGGTATCACATTTTACAATGGGCATCTCTACAAACAACCAAAAGGAGAGGCAGGGAGAAAACTTGGACATTCTGCTCTAAGCGGCAAGAGGATTTATTCTATTTATATTTAGGGAGAGACTGTAACAAAAGCATTGAGGCAGTAGTGAGCTAATTATAGTGTTGGCTGAGAAATTTAACTTCCTGCCACTGTGTTGCAGTCAGCATTCTAGTTGCTGCACAGAAAGAACCCAAGCAAAAGCGGCTTGTGGAGGAATGGGTTTATTAGGCTTGTGGACTCAAGGGGAGAGTCCATCCTGGCAGGGAAAACGGTGGCATGAGCAGAGGGCTGGACATCACCTCTGCCACAGCACTGCAAACAGCAGCAGGAAGGTGTGCCAAACACTGGCAAGGGGAAGCTGGCTTATAACCCCCACAAGCCCGCCCCCAACAACACAGCTCCAGCGAGGTTGTAAAACCCAAACTGCCATCAGCTGAGGATCGATCAATCAGAACACATTCACTTGTTTATGGGGGACACCTGGATCAAACCATGACACACTCTTTAGCTAAGATCCTAACAAATACAATTTCCTGTAACAGTCATGTAGGGTCTCAAAGAAGTCGAGTTCCAGTCTACCCATGCTCTTCACTGTCAGTAACTGCTATGACCATGGATGCCCTCATGCTTTGTAGAAAACTACCCAGCCAGTTGGTTGGACTATGAGAGGCTCAGTTAGTCTCAGGCAGGCAGGAAGGCCCTAAGGGAGGGATCTTATATCACACCCTTGCCTATCCTCTGGGCTTACCTGCCCATCTCAGCCCCTCTGCCTGCTTCAGTCACAGGTGAGTCAACTCACCCAATCAGATCTCCCTGCCCAAGTGTGGGCAGGTTCCTTCTCAGACCCCAAGCCTACTGGCTGGGTTACCTGGCACAGGTGTGTCCACCTCTCCCTGAGCCGGACTCTAAAATACCCTATTTGATCTCACGGGGAAGTCTTCCCTCGTCTCCTCCCTGGTTCTTGTGGGACACACAACTCCACACAGGTAAGATTACCTCTCTCCCACCCTGGCAGCCAGGATGGAAAGAGACATTTCTTATTACTGTTTTTACTTTTTAATCTCTTTTGAAGTACACACCTTTTTCAGGGAAAAAAAACCCTTCTCATTTTTTTTTTTTTCATCCAGGGTGTATCTCCCCTGATCTCTGCTGTCACTTCTTTCCCCTCGGCTTCCCTCCTCAGCCTTTGAACCCTTCCCTTTTTATGTCTGAATAAAATGTGGTGATTTAAAAGATCAGTGTCAGAGTTGCCAATTCTTGGGTTAATTAACAGACATAAACTTAGGGCTTGGGGTTCCTGGAAGCACTCTGGCACCCCAAATTTGTCTGCATCAGGAACATCTTAACCAATCTACAACACTGGTTCAAGGTTGAAATATCTCACCAATGATGCATGTTGGGAGAATTTTCATCAAACTGGACCCTGGAAGAAGGATCAGCCTGTGCTGTCGGCTCGCTTCCTTATGGGGCAGCCAGTGGAAGAAGGCTTGGATGGGGTCTGTGAGCATGGAGGACTAACACTCTACAGGCCAGTATGACCAATGACAGTGGGGGGCTCTGGCACTGAACCTCACAGCTGTCATCCCTAGGGGAATACAGTTGGATATTGAGCTCAGCATGAAATCATGGAGGAGGCAAAGAGAACTGAATCCTCCAGGGATGAACCCCGCTTCTCCCCCAATTCCATATGATGCTTTATATTCTCAGTGTGTAAGTATCAAGCATGTGGCTTCTTTTTTTCAAAGGCAGGTCTCACTCCAGCTCAGGCTGACCTGGAACTCACTCTGTACTCAAACTGGCCTCAAACTCACGGTGATCCTCCTACCTCAGCCACCCTAGGTGCTGGGATTAAAAGTCTGTGCCACCACACTCAGGTCAAATTTACTTCTTTATTGAATTATCCCTAAGTGGATTTTTTAAATATGCTGAGCAGTTCAATTCCCCAGGACTCATGTACTCCAGATGCACAGAGTGGCTTATGTATCTGAAATTTGTTTGCAGAGTCAGGAGGCTCTGCTTGCAAATTAAAAAAAATAAAAATATTTTTTAAAAGACAACTTAATTTTATTTTTTGTGATGCCAGGGTCTTGTGCATGGCAGGCAATTACTGTACCACTAAGCTACATCCTCATTTTAAGATTTCATATTGTAACTCAGGACATTCTAAGATGACTATGAAATAAAGTTTTCCCCAACTGCCTGTGATACAGTCTTGGCATTTTCTACAGTTGCTCCTCAATTTATGATGAGATTCTGTTTAATAGACCCTTTGTAAGTTGCACATATGATAAGTTGAACACATATGCAATATATCTAACCTACAGAACCTCTGAATTTAGCAACACAGGCATTCTGGTTATTTCTCCTCATGAGCACAAAACCGACTGAGGAACTGGGGAGGCGGGACTTCCTGCTGTATGCACCAGTATCCCTAGGCCTGGAACATGGACTCTTAAGGTACAGTGTCTTGGGCTATAAATTTCACTTATTATTTTGCATAATTTAAGTTTTCCATAAAATTTCCATGCATCATTAACCCTGGCCACTGCACAGAGAACCATTGTCCCATGGCTTCTTGAGATTTCATCTGAATTAACAGTATCAATATCTTGTTGAGTTAATGTGAAGATTCTCTCTCACCCTTGAGGTTTGGAATGGTCCTATAGTCTGCCTAGTACTTCTTTAAAAAATCCATTTTTGTAATATATATTGCTTCAAAGAGGTTCTCATCCTTCCCCCTCTTCTCGAAATAGCACTCTGCATGCTCTAGTTTTGAAGGGGAATCTTCTGAGGGAGATATCTTTCTTTACTTGAAGTAAAGTCAGCTTGCCCCCAAATTCCTAGTCCAGTGCCTATACCTCCAGGGACCAGTTTTAAAGAAAACAAATAAGCCGGGCATGGTGGCGCACGCCTTTAATCCCAGCACTTGGGAGGCTGAGGTAGGAGGATTGCTGTGAGTTCAAGGCCACCCTGAGACTACATAGTGAATTCCAGGTCAGCCTGGACTAGAGCGAGACCCTACCTCAATCCCCCCCAAAAACAAATATTTTATATATGTGTATAGATTATATATTAATATAATATTATATAACATGTGTGTATTATACAATAATATAATAATATAATTATTATAGATGTGTGTATGTGTTATAATTTGCTTTCTCTATGGACCCTGCAGTGCAGGTGAGGTTTAGAATAAACTCAGCAAGCCCGTCATCTGAAGATCCTTTGGTAAGCAGATCCCAGGAGATCACCCGCATGTGTTCCCAGGATGTAGTGATGTAGCCAGCAGGGAGCATGTGGCTTCACAGCGTCAGGAGAACACTGTTCCACATGCCCCCCAACTACACTTCCATCTTGATGCAAGCACTCAGTGAGACTTCAATTCCCTGGGGTGGGGGTGGGGGTGCTGGCAGGAGCCCAGAACTCCCCTGATTATTGCAAAGGCATTCTCCATGCCCTGCTCCTGTCCGTCATGCCCACTGGATCCCAGGAGGCAGAGGTAAGAGGGTCGCTGTGTGTTCGAGCCCAGCCTGCGACTACAGAGTGAGTTCCAGGTTAGCCTAGGCTAGAGTGAGACCCTGCCTCAAAAACAAAATAAAAATGCCCAGAATACTGGCTCATGATTGCAATTCTGGCTCTGGTAAATTTCAGGTCAATGAGTAACCCAGTCTAAAAAAAATGTGTATAGCCTTCCTGACCTGAGGAAGGACATATGTGAATGTTCTCTTACCTCAGTGCTTGCGTGCACACACATGCAAAAATTGTAGCCATGCTGTGTGCAGCCGTCCTAGTAGGTGACATTGCACCTCATCCGCTAAGGTGGTCCTAGAACCCTGGGCACCGGCTGTGTGTCCTTGGATGCGGGCGCTCTGACACTCTGCAGTGCCCCCTGGAGGAAGCATCGAGAACTACAGTAGCGGCTCCGAGCAACAACCTGCTATTCCTCTTAGGGTCCCACGAGGGCGCTGCAGCCCAGTGGACGCAAAGGCGATCCTGCATTGAACAGACGAAGGAGGGCAGGTGCAGGTGGAGCTGGGGGTGCTGATTCACTCCACCCCCACTTCGCCCCGGCCGCAGGGAAGATGAGCTTCCTGCAAAGAACAGGAACTCACACGTTCTCCCGTTCTGTGGAGGAGGGACCCAGGGCTGCCAGGAGGCTGGCTGAAGAGCCCCAGGGGCAGAATCATGGGACCAGACAAGTGGCATACTCCCTAAGAGACTGGCGAGGCCTTCTGTCTGAGGGCAGAGATGAGGAGGAAGGAGGGCTGGTGGCAAAGACCGAGGAAACACTGTGTGTAGAGCGTGGACAGCATAAAGGATGAATTTCCAAAGCCAGCTGGCACTCCCAAACTACCCAGAGTGAATCATCCTAAAAGGAGCCTGCCTAAGAGGGCAGACGGGACAGGAGGATCCCATGGGCACAGCAAGAATAGAAGCCTCATGGCTGGAGAGATGGCTCATTGGTGAAGGCACCTGCCTGCAAAGCCTAATGACCTGGGTTTGATTCCCTAGTACCCACATAAAGCCAGATTCACAAAGTGGTGCCTGCATCTGCAGTTTGTTTGCAGCGGCTGGAAACCCTGGTGTGCCCATTCTCTCTCTCCCTCTCCCCCCTCTTCTCTCTGTATGAAAATAAATAAATATTAACAAAAAGAATACAAGCTGTGGAGAAGCAAGAGGTTAACCAGAAAAAGCGGTGTGCAAGTGTGGGGCCCTGCTTAGGGAAGATGCAGGGAGGTGTTTTGGTTTTGAGGCAGGGTCTCACTCTAGCCCAGGCTATCCTGGAACTCACTCTGTAGTCGCAGGCTGGGCTCAAACTCACAGCGACCCTCTTACCTCTGCCTCCTGGGATCCAGTGGGCATGATGGACAGGAGCAGTGGTATGGAGAATGCCTTTGCAATAATCAGGGGAGTTCTGGGCTCCTGCCAGCACCCCCACCCCCACCCCAGGGAATTGAAGTCTCACTGAGTGCTTGCATCAAGATGGAAGTGTAGTTGGGGGGCATGTGGAACAGTGTTCTCCTGACGCTGTGAAGCCACACGCTCCCTGATGGCTGCATCACTACATCCTGGGAACACATGCGGGTGATCTCCTGGGATCTGATTACCAAAGGATCTTCAGATGAGGGGCTTGCTGAGTTTATTCTAAACCTCACCTGCAACTGCAGGGTCCACAGAGGAAGCATTTTCCTCTGTGTTCTAACTGAGTGTTAACTTCTTCACCCACTGCTGAGTTTTCAAATTCTGTTTTAAAAATCAATCCAGCAATAAGAAAAAATGCTGACTTAAAAAAAAGCGCAAATTGCTTTTATAATTAATGGATGTATGTTTTGTCTCCAAGGTTTAGCAACTAAGGAAGAAGCCTAAGGGGATAAACTGGGACCGTTAGCTTCTTTTTATTCTACCAAATAAATTGCTATTCATGGAATATTGATGAAGTAATTCATTGAGTCAACTCTAGAATTTCTAATTATTCTTGCCACCCATGAACCTCAGTACAGAGCATTTTCTCAGGTCTAATAGAGGGAGAATGATAAAAATGACTGCTTTTCAGCTCTGGATTTGCCAATGTCCAGCCCTCTGAGGCCAGGCAGGTGGAGCTAGTCATTGGTCAAGGACCCCAGATCTGAAGTGAGAGGGCTTCTGAGTGAGCCTCAGGCCCACCACTTCTTTGCAAAGAGAACTTCAGAAGTTACCCAGCTTTCCTGAATCCCTGTTCCTGCTTGTAATATGGAGCGAAGAGCGGACCCTCTGCACCAGGTAGAATACGAATTTTTTGGAGAACAGAAGTGATGTGTTCAGCACAGTTCCTGGCACATGGAACCCCTTCATTCTGATTCAGTTTCCATTACTTTTGCTCATTCATTACTTGTGGTCCTGGGGATTGCACCCTAGGGGCCTCACGAATGATGAGCACATGCTTAGTTGGTTTGTACTTGAGGCTTTTCACCTTGGACACTTTTATTACTATTTTTTGCTTGCGTGTGTGTGTGTGTGTGTGTGTGTGTGTGTGTGACATGGTGTGTGCACAAATGTGCCCTTGTACCACCCGATGTGGCCTCTCCTGCTGTGGCTGAGCACAACGTTGGGATGTCCCCCTCCATCACCCTTCCACCATTCGTGGTTGATCCCAGAACTATTTTTTGTCTTCAGCCATTCTTCATCCTGGAGTCTCTGGCCCTCTGCTGGATTGGGGTTACAGACAACTGGATTTGCTCAGCTATTTGTGTGGGCCCTGGGGATTCAAACTCCAGCTGTCTCTCAGACCTCCCCAGGCCCTCATGCTTGCACAGGAAGAGTTCTTACCGCCAAGCCATCTCTCCAGTCTGACAGTTTTAGTCTTTTTTTTTTGGTTTGTTTTATTGAGGTAAGGTGTCATTTTCAGGCTGTCCTGGCACACTCTCTATAGTGCCAGGGTGGCCTTGAACTCACAGTGATCCCCCTACCTCTGCTTCCCAAGTGCTGGGTTAAAGGTGTGTGCCACCATGCCTGGCTTTATTAATTTTTTAATATCATTTATATATAGCTTGAATTTTGAACAGGTTGATTCAAACTTGGGGCAGTTTGTTCAGTCTGGACTTAACAGGATGCCCACTTCTATTTACAGATGCTCCCCCTTCACTCCTATTGCTTCAGTACCAATTCTGTATATAAAAACTGATGATTTAAACATATTTTTATTTATTTGAAAAAGAGAGAGAGAGGCAGATAGAAAGAGAATGGGCAAGCCAGGGTCTCTAGCCACTGCAAACAAACTCCAGATGCATTAGCCCTCTTGTGCATCTGGCTTTATGCCGGTACTGGGGAATCAAACTTAGGCTTTGCAGGCAAGCACTTAAACTGTTGAGCCATCTCTCCAACCCCCCAGACTGACTGTTTTAACCCACATCTGTTTATGTTATGTGCAGAGGCCAGAGGAGGTGTCAAGTGTCCCCCTGTACCACTCACCCACCTTATTCCCTTGAGATAGCATCTTTCCCTGAATCTGGAGCTCGTTGTTTTTCAATTAGACCCGTGAGTCCCAGAAATTCTCGTGTTTCTGCCTCCATCAGGGCTGGGGTTACAGAAAGAAAATGTGACCATGTTGATGCACAGGAGCTTTAAGAGGCTCTCCAGTGTCTGTCTGTCTGTCTCTGCTTCTTTCAGCATCTTGCTGTCTCTTCTCTCCCTTCTTTAACATTGTCCCCTTCAAGCTGATATGACTCCATCTTGGTGTCTTTGCAGCTCCTACTCACTCACTTTCATTATTCCTGGGGAGACTAATATCAGTTAAGGTGATTATTGACATTAATGGCTAGAAGTCAAGATAGAAAAAATGAGGAAGGAAGGGAGGGAGGGAGGGAGAGAAGGAAGGAGGGAGGGAGGAGGAATCTTAAATTGCCTCTAAAAAGACAGTGGTAAAGAGAATTCATTCACATCTCACAAAAAGGTCAGTGGTTTCCATTCTTAAAATCTTCAGCCAATTGCTCCCTGTTTTCATTGGCTACATTCTCCCTAATGTCATCATCATGACTGAAAACTGTGACATGTGCCCACTATCCGGCCTCTCATATTCGGTATGGAGAGCTGTGTCTCCTGGGATCCACATCTGGATCCCATGGGTGCTGGGGATCAAATTCAGGTCCTCATACTCACATGGCAAGCACTTTACCAAATGAGCCATCTCTCCAGCCTTACACTTTTTTTTTTTGAGATGGGGGTCTCACTTTGTAGCCCAGGCTGTTCTAAATTCACTTATGTAGAGTAGGCTGGCCTTGAACTCATAGTGGTCCACCTGCCTTAGCCTCCTGAACGCTGGCATTACAAATATGAGCCACTCCACATGGCTAGCTCCCTATTTTTTTTCTGAGGTAGAGTTTCACTCTAGCCCAGGCTGACCTGGAATTCACTATGTAGTCTCAGGTTGGCCTTGAACTCACAGCGATCCTCCTAAACTGGGATTAAAGGCTTGTGTCACCACACCCTGCTTAAATGTTTTTGAAAAGGAAAACATTGACAGGGTTAGAAATTGGAAGTGTCATGACTGATGGGAATACAGAATGGTACAGCCTCTGTGGAAGTTCCATGGTTCCCCAAAATGGATAAATATAAAATCACCATATGACCCACCAGCTCTGCTCTGTATACAATGCCAAAGGATTAAAATCAGGGACTCGACAGATAATTTAATGACAAAATTCATTGCAGTGTTCACAACAGACAAAAGGAAAATACAACCCAAGTGTCCATTAACACATGGATGTATAAATACGAGAGAGTGTCTACATGTTGTGGTGGTTTGAATGTAAAATGCCTCCCATAGCCTCAAGGGAACCACTTACAGGAGACACCTTGCAAACGCCCGTTTTTCCTCATGTCATTCTCTCAGCATTAACTCTGCCACGCCTCGTTTTGTAGTTTAAGAGCGCTTACCGGTCTTGCCCAAGGACACACAGTGAAGAAGATATCCAGGAGGGATCACTTCCTGTTACTCTGTCAGGAGGACCTTGGGTCCTTCAAGAATCCATGGAGAAAAGGCTGATGGTGACTCCTGGCACTGGGAGTGGGGAGCACATGGGGGCTCTCTGGGACATGGGCTCCTGGTGGGACAGGTCATCTCCTCAGGTGTTTCCTGGTGAGGACTCACAAAGGTGCTGGGAGCAGGGCTGCCCTTGAAGGTTGCAGAGAACAGGTCTAGGCAGGTCTAGGAGGAGCAGCAGGCAGGGCGGGCAGAGACCTTGGTCACACCCAGACACACCCACCTCAGCTTGCTCAGGCTCCTGGCCCAGGGAAGATCTGTCATCTGTGCCCATGGGGTCGGGGTGTGTGCATGCCAGGCCAAGCAAGGTGAGTGGCGAGAGGATCCCTGTGAGCAGCCATGGCCTGGCCCGGAGCCCACACAGCGGGGCGTGCTTGGCTGGTATACTCTCCATACAGCCCCCAGCTTACTTCATTACTCAGAGAGGCCACACACACACACACACACACACACACACACACACACACACACACACAAATAAAATTGAGAAGCTATAACTAAAATAGCTTCTTTCTGCACTGAATTCATTTGTCTCTCTTCAAAAGTGTCTTGTTGTTCTTTTGCTTTTTTTGTTTTGTTTTGTTTTTTCGAGGTAGGGTCTGAATTTACTATGTAGTCTCAGACTGGCCCTTGAACTCACAGCTATCCTCCTACACCCTCCTCAAAAGTTATATATATATATGGTATATATACTATCAATATACATATATATATACATTTGTTATGTATCTAGGGAAAATATTTTAGACATAAAATTAGTTGCTTATGAGCCGAGACAAAGAGAATGGACATTTAGGATGAAAGAGAGGAAATGATGAATAATTTAAAGTGATTTGTAATAATTTAAGTTCAAATGCTTTCGCATTTTTTTTTTTGAGACAGGGCTGTATGTAGTCCAGACTAGTCTGGAACTTGCTACAGAGCTGATGATGGCCTAGAACTTCACTCTCTGAGTGCTAGGAATACAGGCATGTACCACCGAGCCCTGAACCAGGGCTTCCTGCATGCTAGGCAGGCATTCTACCAACTAAGCCACATCCCCATTCCCTTCAAATATTTGTAGATAAATAATATGGGGGGGGGGCTGGAGAGATTGCTCAGTGGTTAAGTGTGCTTCCTGCACATGCCAAGGGTCTGAGGGGGCCTGGTACAGCCCTTTGAATCTCTAGAACTATGTAAACAGCTAAGGGTGGACACAGGCTTGTAACCCCAGTCCCACAAAGGGGGGAAGAGACCAGGGGAAAAGCGGCAAGCTCTGTGATCAGTAAGAGACTCCCGCTTCATCAAGAACAGGCAGGTGGAAAATGATGGAGTGGGGACACCCGACATTCTGCTCTGGTGACAGGCGAGCACATAGGCGCTGCTTATACCTCACACATCACACACACACACACACACACACACACACACATACACACACACACCACATTACAGACACAAAAGCAAATAAATAATATGAAATAAGAGAGTGTGCTCACCACCTGATGCTCATCTTCAATCAGAACTGAGCATTAGGAGGAGTGCTCAAGACACAAGGAAAGTCACACTGCTCCTGAAACAAGCCTTAAGAACAGGGAAACGAAGGAAAGTGACTTCCAAACTAATGTGCAGAGACAAGAAAGTGGGAAGCAGCTAGGAGACAGTAGGGCACCTGAGAGCCCTGGCTTAGAGCAGAGAGAGGAGAGGCGCTGTGTGCCCTGGCTCGGGCATTTTGAGGCTTAGCGGCCAGCTCTCAGGGCTACCAGAGCCCATAGAGTCTGGAGGAGGTGGAGCCTCATGAGAGGACATTAGGTGAGGTGGGTGTGCCCTTGAAGGGTATTATGGAATCCTGTACCCCCTTCATATACATATATATTATATTTTATTTATTCATTTTTAAGCAGAGAGAGAGAGAGAGAGAGAAAGAGAACACCAGGGCCACTGCCTTGTGGGTCTGGCATATGTGGGTCCTGGGGAATTGAACCCGGGGCCTTAGGCACTGGAGGCAAGTGCCTTAACTGCTGAGCCATCTCACCAGCCCTGTATATATTTTTTTTTGAGGTAGTGTCTCGCTCTAGCTCAAGCTGACCTGGAATTCACTATGTAATCTCAGGCTGACCTTGAACTCAAAACGATCCTCCTACCTCTGCCTCTAAACTGTGAGCCAAAATAACATTTTCCTTTCTATAAGGTGATGACCTCAGATGTTTTATCACAGGGACAGGAAGCTGGCTAACACAATGTACATCAGGAAAATGGCACAAGGTGCTGAAATCTCTGGAATATCTGAAGATCTTGAAATGGCAGTGGGGGGGGTCATGGCAGCGCCAGGCCTCGCATATCTGAAGGGCAAGTTCCCCACTCTCTAGATGCTTTAAATGAGAACTTGATTCTAATTTTTTTGGGTCTAAGTCCACCTCACTATCACCCCACAGGTACCTGTAGCCAGGCCAGTCTCTTGCCCTCTCAGAAGACTTAGAGGAGAGACTTGGAGAGACTTCACATTTTTTGATAGAAATGCTGTATGTGCACAGGGTACAGAGTTGAAAAATTTGGTGGGCATAATATATCCATTTAGCCAGACAACAATAGTCAACTGCCCCAGGGCCCATGACCTCCCCCGCCATAGTCTTTTGACTAGGTCTTCAGTACCAGGCACGTGTTCCTTCCTGTGGAGCGGGCTTCCAGACCAATCAGAGAACAGTTAGTTTCCCCCATAACAGACATGCCACTTTTGCACCAGTTGGCACATTGGGTTGGCCAGCTAGCTGGAAGGCTTGCAGGGTCCTCTGCTGTTCACCACGGTTGATGATTTCTCTTTCCCCAAACCTTCTTGCTACATAGCTCTTTCCAGCATTCTGACAGTTAGTCAACAGGGAGGAGGTTTCCAGCTCAGCTCCAGCTTGATTTCTCAGTGCCCTGCAGGTGCTGGCACTGTGAGGCATGCTCAGAGGGTGGAGGGCATCATATGATGAGACAGAGCAATGTGCCAGCTGGGGTCTCTCTTCCTCTTCTTACAAAACCACCTATGCCATTGTCAGGGCCCCACCCACATGATCTCATCTAATCCTGACCTTCCAGAGGCTCCGCCCCCAAATACCAGTAACATGAGTTTGGGGGTGAGGATTCTACTGCATGAGCTTTCTCTCAGGAGACATACTCCCACCATATCTGAGCTCACTTAGTTAATCAAGGTTAACCATCCCAATCATGCTAAAGTTTTATTTCACCAGCATTCTATCTGGCCTTGAAGAAATGAAAATTAGGGCCAGGGGAGATTGCTCAGTGGATAGAGAGCTTGCCTTGTAAATTTGAATCCCTGAGTTCTAATCCCCAGGACCCTCAGAAGAGCTGGATGCTTCAACAGTTCTCTATAATCCAAACACACCTATGGTGAGGATAGAGGCAGACAGGGAAATTCCCTAGAAGCTCACAGGCCAGTGAGTCTGGTGAACAGTAACGAGACCCTGCCCCAAACAAGCTGGAAGGTAAGGATCCACACCCGAAGCTCTCCTCTGATGTCCACATGCACACGGTGGCACATGTGTGCCTGCACTTGCACACACACACACACACACACACACACACACACACACACACACACAATCAGGATTAAAAAGCCTACAACTGCCAAATTTCAGCCGGCTTCAATCTGCAGGACAGAAAGGTTCCCTCATGGCCTCAGTCCTTACACAGAAACGATAACCTGAAGTAACCTAATGTGAGTTTCTTGCTGTCTTCCAGAGCTGGAGTTCACCATGCAGGAAGCCTGCCTCTAAGCCAAGCTCTTAATAAAATGAATAAGCTAAAGTGAACAAATGCAGGAAAATGAAATGAGTGGTTCTTGAGGACTCACAGCGGCACCAGGGAAAAAAGACTCCCTGGATTCACCAGAAACTTCCGGATACATCTCAGAGCGGATTATTTTTTTTTCCATACAGATATTTTTATTGTATACATATTAGATACACAGCTAAAACCATCATTCTCAGAACCACACAATAAAAGTTATTATACAAAAGTAATGAGCATAAAGACATGGAGTTATTAAACTTATCTTTTGTAGTTCACTTATTTGAAACTAGAGTTGATGCAGGACTTAGGCCATTTCAGAGCGGATTATTAAACACCCTCTGAATCTCAGAGTTGGGGTACACAGTGTGCTGAGACATGAGGCCAGGTTCCCAAGGTGAAGTGTAGCAGAATCAAGGGGAGGTCTCCATCTAGGTTTGCTGATTCATTCAGCATGCTCCTGAATGAATGTTTGTGCTGCACAGACATGTGGGGTCCCTTGAACCCCTGCAGAGAGCAGACTTCTCCTCGGTGACTGATCACATGGCTTCCCTTTCTGCACTGTGTTGACAGGATTGTGGAACTGGGCAAGTGACCCACAAGGTCGGTCCATTAGATCCAACTCTTTCTTACACCACCAGCAGAGCAACGTGGTACCGCCAGCGGACTCAGGAAACACCCTCATCCTCTCTTCATGCAGTTCGGATCCTGACTCTGTCACCCAGGAAGGGAAGGGAGTGTGCCCTTGTCTAGTCCATGGACCACTGCTCCGTGTCTTGCTTGGAACAGGCACTGTGCACCTGACCCAGGTAAAGTGACCATCACGAGGCCCGTGGGGCTGGCTGGTGCTCTTGCATGTCCCCTCTCTGCAGACTGTGTCCAGTGACTGGGACATCCCATGGGACCTGCACACAGTCCCCAGGACACTCTATCCTGCTCACACAGAATGTTCACAGTGTCTTCATTGAAGAACAGACTGCTGCCGATGCACACAGATCCACTAAGTCACTTCCTGTCTTAAAACCTGTTTTTTTTTCTGTGAAAGAAAAATGATTCACAGAGGTACAAATACACATTGTTTGGAAACCCCTAAATCCTTTCTGGGTTTCCTGGGAGCCCCTTGGTGACTGGCCTTCATTCAGTCTTTTAGTTTTGTATGAGCACTGCTGTCTTGTGTGGGAACAGGAGTGATTCATACACACACACACACACACACACACACACACACACACACACACACCATTCCCTTTTGGAAAGGCATCTCACACAGGCGCACTATCTCTGTGGCAGATAGTCTCACACAGCCTAAATTGTGAGATTTTCCCCTGAATACCCGTTGCTAAGAGCAGCAGCCTTGGCCTGGCTCCCAGACACAGGGGCCCAGGGGCCCAGCACCCATCCTGATGGCTGCATGCACTTTGGGATAGGTTTGTCCATTTGGAGAGCTTGAGGTCATCTCATGTTGGGGTGTGATGAGCACAGAGGCAGGCATGCAGGATGATCCTGCTGGGCTGCCAGCCCATCTTCAGCCCAGACAGCTCCTAGGAATAATGTTTGCAAGAAAGGGTTCAGTCTATAGACTACCCTAGAAGGGCCACAGGGCCAAGATCCCCAGCCTGCAGAGGCTGGTTCAGCACATGGGACATCCAATTCGGATTCTTGGCTAGGTTCTGAGTGGAGATTTTCACAGGTCTCACCCCTCCTACAGCTCCTTGGTCTTTCCTTCTAGAACAAAGCTCTGTGTAGAGGCCACTGGCTACATCAGCCCCCTCAAAGATGGACCTCACACATGCTTTCTGTCCAAGAAGTAACTTCCTATGGGTCCCTCTTTGCAACATGGGCACATGTATGTGACCAGGGTGTGGCACAGAGCTTGGGCTGTGCCAGGTCAGCCGGTGCTTGCTCCAACGCCAGGTATGCACCCACACCCACTTGAGTGACTGACTCTCACAGCATGCCTGGGACTCAGGAGATGATGCCCCGACCAATTCTTTCTTCCACCCAACTACAACTAGTAGCATTTTGGACCACAAAGAAAAGAAACAAGACCCTGGTGTGTTAACATGTCACTTGTCCTGTCACCTGCCCCAGTCCTGCCATATTAGACAGGCATAGCAAAGCCTCTGCACACGGACTGGGGTGCTTCTCTCAGGTTCCAGGGAACCTCACCTCACTGTACCCTACTCAGAGCATGCAGCCTTCTGGCTTGGGGCCCAGAATTAAAACTCTTGTTGCCTAGCAGGAGTACAAAGTGGGAATCTTTGCAATGTTTTATGGCCCCTTTTTTTCCTGCCCTGTTTCCTTCCACCCCTATCTTTCTCCTGGGGACCCCCCCCCCACCAACTGCATACAAAAAGCCCATTCTGGTCTCTCTCTCTTTGAGACCAGTCACCCTGGAGACTGGCGCCTTTCAGCCTGAGTGATCTCTCAGCCCAGCCCCCAGGCTCCCAGGCTGCCTAGCAGCCCTGTCCACAGTCTCCAGCCCCAGCTCTGGCTCCCCTTCTGTGAGTTGAAGTCTGCTTGTCTGACAGCTTGACTTTTCTTCATCTGCTAGCCTGGACCATCCTTCTGGGTAGCCACCACCTTGCTCTTGGCCACCATCCCACGTCAGCTTCTCCATCCAGTCCTCCAAGTTTATGTCCAGGGACCAGGGACCCTGTCTATGTGGGGCATGTCCCTCCCCACAAAGTCCCAACACCTCTAAGCCCAGCATCAAAAGCTGGTCAGGTCACAGCCTGAACCTGTGCCAGGTGCTTGGTGGCGAATGAGTGCTTCACTCCTAGAACATTATGCCCCTCTTGGGATGAGGGGAGGGAGGGAGAGTGTGGCCCTTACTGAACCAAGAGAAGTCATTCCAGCCTGCTTTCCTACCGGGAGGGAAGAAGGGAGTGTGAGAGGAGAGAAGAGAGTAGGGGAGGGGTTCTGAACACCCAGGCTCTAGTAGACTGTACCTCTCCACTTTGGACTACACCTGGGTTGTGCCCAGTGACCTAAAGGGGTATGCCACACCTACCTTGGCACCCCCAGAAAGCCTCTGATCAGCTCTAGGCCACCCTCAGTCTGGTCTGGCTCTGTGGTAGCTCCTTCTCCATGACCCCAGAGAAGGGGCTTCTCTGGGGAGTTGTAGACAGAACAGTGTGGTGGCAGCAGGTAGTGGGACTCCCTGGGAAAACCCCTGCTTCCAGATGGAGATCTCCAACTGTAAGGATGGAAAGAAGGTCTCCATTGTTCCCAAATAAAGACTGCTGGCTCCTTCTTCCCTGCTTTCTTCCTTTTCATCCATTTTCCTTTTCTTTCCCTTTGTGATAAGCAATCCATGGTGTTGGCCAGAATGTGTGGGTGCCATTCTTTACCCTGCATGAAGCTGCCCTGAGTCATGACCTCAGAAAGCCATGGGAAGAGAGTGGTTGGAACCTTTCTCAGGCTGAGGGGCAGAGGTGGGTGAAGGCTGCTTGCTGTAATACTGACCTGGTCATGTTGCCGAGTATTTCATTTCTTGGACTCACAGTGCCCAATCTCACTCCATTGCAGCAGCCCTCTGGGGAGCAGAGCCTTGTCTTCCACCTTAGTTACTGTCTCCTAAAGCTTTGGGTAGCGTGTGGCATCACTCCTGCTGTGGCCCAGAGACCAGGCACCCTGTCTATGTGGCCTGACACATTCCTTTAAGGACTGTGAACCTGCAACTCCACCCTGGAGTCAGGTGCCTGGGAAAGAAGCATAGCTCCTGCTGTCTGAAATGTGGCTTGTCCAGGAGGAGGGACACTTCAAGTGTCCCCAGAAGCCAATTTGAAACATGTTCCTCCTCCCAACAGAGGGAGTGTCTTGGGGCAGAGGCTAGGATGCCCAGACCTCAGCAGGCTCATGGTTTCTGGTATCAGCTCTGCTGACCTCTAGGGTGGCCTCCAGGCCTAGGCTTTTTCTGCCCTGTTGGTATGTCCTCAGCAGCTCCAGACTCAGCAGACATCAACAGAGGATGAAAGGTGACAGGTCCTCCAGGGTCCTTACCCTTAAGGGGATCCCCATGGGCTATTCCTCCTGGCTCTGCTGCTTTCAGGAACTAGGCAGCTCGGTGTTCCCAGGAGGGCCCTGGGGACTCCCCATCCCAGAGTTCTTCTTTCCGCTGTTCTCATTACTGCCATCCACAGACCTTCTGCTCTAGGCTCAGCTCGTCTCTTCTCGGCATGCTCCCTACAATTGTAGACCATCTCATCTGGCTTTGCTCTGTGTTCCTGGGAATCACATCCCACTACACAGTGACTCTGGAGCTCTTTTAAAATCCAGGTTTTGAATGTCCATGACATGGAAGCCATTTGTGACAACAGTGTTGACAGGTTGGTCTCTTGTCACAGACTGAAGGCTCATACCCTTCCTGGCCTGGCTGCCTGCAGCTCCCGCAAGAGACACCGTGGATTTTATATCCTAGGAGCTGGTCAAGGCCCACAGAACCAGGGTTTGTTGATGGGGGATGCTGGTGGCCAGAGTCCAGGAATGCAGCCTCAGGGAAAGACCCCAGTCCCACCTCCCCACGAGCACCTTCTCCGCTGAAACCCTGGCTGCAGCTGTGGCCCCTGCTCCTCTGATCCTGCCATCTTGACTGTGGATTTGTGACCTTCGGCATATTCTTCCAAAACAGACCTCTCTTGCCAGGCCAGCCTGTCGAGTTTCTGGGCATTGTGACCCGGACCCTGGATGGTTATAAAGGGCCACAGGGGACTATGGGAGTGAGATCAGAGGTCCCCTGAGCCTGACTCCCCCCGCCCCAGCATTTCCGCTGGAATGGTTCCTCTCCATGCTGCATGTTTAATTGCAGCATGCAACAGACATGAAGTTGGGATCATATTTAAATGTGCTGGGTTTAAATGACCAGAAACTCTGTTGTAGACACCCTTCAACAAAGACTGTAGCTCTACCTTTTATTTATTTTTAACAAAAAAATAAGATACCACTCTGCAGTCAAGTCCTCCTAAAATTCTGTTGTCCAGAAGGAAAAGTCAGATAGAAAGCTAACTTTCTCTTGAATATTGGACGTCATTCAGGACTGCCAAGAGGCTAGGCCATAGCAAGTGTCTTTGGGATCCAGTGGGGACTTGGTGAACAGAACCATTGGGATGGTCAGTCTACCCATGGCGTCTGCCCCTCAGCTGCAATGCTTGCCCAGACAGGCTTCCAGGACCAGCTCTCCAAGTGTTGCCTCAGTACTAGCAGCATCCGGGTCACTGGCTGCTTGCTACTATGCAAATTCTCGGGCTCCATTGCAAACCAACCATCTATGAACTCTGGATGGCCCCAGCCGTTAAGCCTTGGCAAGTGTACCAGGTGGTTCTGAGGCTACTGGATTCTGCAGAGCTGTGGCTCAGAGCCAGTCCACTGGTCAGATGAGGCCCCCCCAGGTAACAGTGGCCACATGATAGAGTGCTTTTCCAGAAGACCCCACCAGTATCCACAAGACTTACCATTAAGAGGCCAGAATTCAGGTTGGTTGGGAACCTGGGAGGCTTAGTGGGTATTGTGTAACTGTTTCCTCCAGGTTGAAACATTTTCTCAGTAGGAAAAATGAAGGCATATGAAACTCACAAAATACTCCCTACACTGAGGAGACCCTCCCAGAGGTTAACAGCAGTAAACAGTTGTTGGGGGAGAAGAGGAGACTTCTATGGTGGACCTGTCTGTCCTCAAGCTTCAAGGTGGACTAATATGTATTGTAGCCTTCAGGAATCGTCACTCCTGCCAGGGTGGGCTTTTCAGGGATAGAGCTGCTTAAGTCACCAAGCTCCTGGAAGTCACCCCCAGGAAATCACCCCCAGAAAGTCACCGATACGCCAAGCCAGGCTTGGACAGAATCCTCTCTGGTCTCTGGTTGCCTTCTCTACCTGAGGTGAATAGAAATGGACTCTCCAGGGAAAGTCCTGAAGGAGTGGGTCACTTCCTCTCTAAGGCAGCCCTACCAGGCAGGTTCCTTTCCTGCATTAAGGCTACAGAGCTGGTGAGCAAATCTGCACATGTGAAGTGCCATCTGAGCCTGGAGTCCAGAGTTGAACCTGTCCTTTTTCTCTCACAGTCATGAAACTCAGCGGTGCAAGACTATGGACCCTGGCTGGCATGGAGGACGGTGGACGTGGCGCTTCCACAGGGTCTCACAGTGCCTCCTGGGCACATAGACCCCAATGAGCTCCATGGGTTTTCCAACCCCTGCTCTGGCTGCTCAGAGAACCTGGGCAGAAGCAGGGGTGTTTGGGAGAGGGTGGGGGATGGCACTGACCCAGGTATATGCTGATGATAAGAGAGTCAGGTCTTGGGCAGAGGTGCCCTCTGTGGGACACCTAGTCCCATCCAGCACACAAGCTCTTTGCACTTTTTTGTATAAAACTAGAATAATTCTATTTTTGTGAAGATGGATATAATTCAGGGTGGCCCCATCATTATCACCTGAACTCGAGTTTTTCTTTTGATTTTAAAATAAGTTATTATTATGTAATTGTTTGCAAATAGAGGAAAGGAGAGAGAGAGGAGAGAGGAGAGAGAGAGAGAGAGAGAGAGAGAGAGAGAGAGAGAGAGAGAGGGATTGTATAGGTGTGCCAGGGTCTCTTGCTGCTGCAAAGGAATTCTAACACAAGTGCCTCTTTACATCTGGCTTTATGTGTGTGAGGGGGTTGGAATTGAACCCCGGCTGGTAACCTTTGCAAGCAAGTACCTTTGATATTAGAAGAAATTAAAAATTTTATGCCCATAAAACAACGGCCCTATAGATCCTTTGTGTTCTGCGAAGGTCCACCTGGTTCAACTCCACAAAGAAATTGGCCAGGATTCCCTTTGCCCCTTTGCCGAAAGTTCTCTCTGGTACCCCATCACCGCTCTCCGCTCACATTCAGGAGCGTTCCTGGAAAGGTAGGGGGAAGCCTGAGGGCGCTCTTGGGTCATGAATTACTCATAATAAAGATATTAATTTTTAAAAATCCGTAACCCCTCCCCCCAAAAAACAAAGAATTAGGTCCCAGGGATCCCTGTCCACCATGACCCCACACTAGCTGGGAGAGTTTCGACTTCTGCGAAGCCTCTCCAGTCCTCGTTCTTCTGTTCAGTGAAAAGGCTCCACAAACTGAGCTCAGAAGGTTCTGGAAGCTTGACAAAGGGCTCAGGCAGAGAGGAAGGCCTCCCCTTCCACCAGAAGGCCAGCAGCCACTGAGTCACCGGACTAGGTGCCAGGCAGGTCAAGGGGATCCTTGTAGGTCCCCAAGGGATATGAAGTGAGGGGGTCACTTCCCTTTAGGGAAATACTGATGGGGCTGGAGAGGTGGCTCTGCGGTTAAGGCCCTTTCCTGCAAAGCCTAATGACCCCGGTTCAATTCCCCAGCATCCTTGTAACGCCAGATGCACAAAGTGGCACATGCATCTGGAGTTCATTTCCAGCTGCTGGAGGCCATGGCTTGTCCATTCTCCTTACAAATACATTTTTAAAAGAAAAAACCGATGGACACCTGTGGGCTCGAGCTCTGCGTGGCCCCCGTCATGCGTCCTGGTCCCGGGAACCCTGGGGACGGCCAGGGCGGGAGTCTGGACACCCAGAGGCCTCGCACGCACGTGTGGGTGCCGGGACGGGAGGCGGCGCCCGGCGGGCTGGGGTGGCCCCTGGGCGGGGCGCGGGGCGCGGGGCGGGATCCCTGGCTGCGCTTCTCGGCACCGCCGCGGAGCTGCCCGAGGGCTGGGCGCCCAGGCGGCACCATGCTCGGCGTCGTGCACTTCCTCCGGAGCTTCTTCAAGGTAGGGGCTGCCTGGCGTCTGGGGACCCCGGGATGGCTTCTGGCTGGGGCCTGGGATGGAGAGATGCGCCCCTCAAAGGTCCGCGGGGCGCTTCCCGACGTGGGCGCTCCGAGGTGGCTGGTGCCGGCCAGGGGCTCGCCTGGAAGTGCTCGCTCCTGTGCCGATTACCTGGGCTGAAGGTCCCACGGGGACCTGCTGGGCCAGGGCGCCGTCTTACCGAACGATGGCTAAGCCGCGGGAACCCAGGAACGGGACCCCTGAGCGTCTCCAGCCCGCACAGGAGCCATGGGATGGCCCTGGCATGGGCGGAGTTGGCCGCAAGTAGCCAAACGCCACCTCTCTGTTGGTGAGCAGTGTGGGAGGCTGAGGAAGGGCTCCGATGATGGCAGGACCCAGACTTGAAGAGGGCGGGATGCCTCCACAGGGGGTCCAGAGGTGGGTGAGGCTGTGCCCCGGGTGATGGGAGAACCTGCCTTGGCTGAGTGGCAGACCCAAGGGTGGGGCAGAGTTCCTGGGCCTGCAGAGTTCTGGGGAAAGCAGCTTAAGAAGCCAGGTGACCCAGGAGCCCTGCCCTCATCCTCTCCCTCCGCCATCCTGGAAGGGCAGCCTGGTCATCAGCTCTAACCACCAAGGACACCTGTGTGTAGACAAACATCAGGAAGGGACAGGGCAAGGTGGCCTTTCAAGAATTGACACGGGGTGTGCAGGGGTTTCCTAGTGTGGGTACGTGTTTAAGACTCTCCTGAAGTTCATATGATATTAGAGCAAAATCCCTTACCCACTCTGTTTTTTTGTTTTCCTGTTTAACAAACGTGGGTAACCATTCTACCCACTTCAGGTGAAGATCTTATTAAATTACATGTGCATGTATTTTTTGTGAGTCCAAGGTCTTTAAAAATATTTTTATTGTACTTATTAGAGAAAGGGGAAGGGGGGTGGGTGCACCAGGACCTCTAGCCACTGCAAATGAACTCCAGGTGCAGGTGCCACTTTGTGCATCTGGCTTTGCATGGGTACTGGAGAAATGAATCTCGTGCCCAAGTCCAAGGTCCCTGGTTCTTTCTCATCTGCATCAGTAGAGGCAGCAGGTCACCTCGGTGACAAGACAGCCAGGCAGACTCTCAAATGTCGTGGAAGCCTCAGCTCATGGAACATGCAGACTGTGTCCAAAGTCAGGGTGAGGACATGCTGAGCATCCCCAGGGAGCCACCTTGCCCACCTGCTGACTGGGCCTGGGAACTGGGTCTTTGAGAAAGTGTTCCCAGGGACAGGATGTCCTGACAGTCCCTGTGTGTTCAGAGAGGCCTGTCCTCTGAGGCCACTCCATGTCATGGAGGAAAGGATCACATATGCCTCTGAGAGCTCCCGTGGGAGGGGCTGAGTGCCACCACAGCCCACTTCTTGCTGTGCAGGTAGAGCTCGCAGAGCCACATGTAAATGCAGGTCACACTTGTGCTTCCCCAGACACTGGTCACCCAGGAGGTGAAGGAAACTTCCGGCTCCAGTGGGCCTCCTGGTCTTGGTCTTGTAAGGACCATGTGATGACAAATACCTGGCTGGATCTGAGAGTGCCCTCTTTACCCCCAGGACCTTGGAGTTCCTAGTCAGACTGTTCGCAGAGCCACAGCTAGTCTCTGCCAAGATCCAGGACAAGCTCTGCTCTCTGCAGACCCCCCCCCCCCCACTGCTCCTTCTTGTGCTGTGGGACCACGAGGCCCACAGTGAGATCATGGGGCATGACAGCCAAGTGATAGGACCTCTTCTGGTTCTGGTGGGCTCTCGAAATGCAGAGGCAGTGGCCCATGGAGGCATCTGCTGGAGCAGTACACCCAGAAGGCTAGAGCCTGGGCTGGAGAGATGCCTCAGTGTTTAGGTGCACTTACGGTGCAAGTATAAGGGCCTGAGGAGGCCCAGAACTGACCAAGTTCAAATCTCCGGGCAGATGTAAAACAGCTGGGCGTGACCAATCCACGCACACCTGCAACCCCAGTCTTTCTGGGGAATGCAGTCCAGAAAGCTCTGGAATCAGTACAAAGAGACTCCAGCTGCAAACAAGACCAGGGGAAGAGCAGTGGATTGGGGACACCCCATGTTCTGCAAGGCACATATATACACATATTACACACACACACACACACACACACACACACATACACACACGTGGCAGTGAGTAGGGGCTGTGGCCCTGTGTGTCATCCTTTTCAAGGGGATAGGCCAAAGTGTTGTGGACGATGGGACATTTCTAATGTCTGCCTAGAGCCCTCACTGAAGTGGCAGATTCCTGTTTGTGTTGAATTTGCTCTAGATTTGATTCACCCATAGAGTTATCTTGCTGCTCTCTCTCATCCAGAACCTGCCAGTATGATATAGTAGCCATGGAGGCCCTTGGGGATGGAAAGGACAGATCTATGAATGCTGGCAGTCAGTGAGCTGAGGAGGGCATTGAAAGTTTGCTGTGATCTGTGTTCTGAGGCGAACACTCCTGCTGATGTCTGAACACACAGGCACATACTTGCTGGAATACTCATGTACATCCACCTCGCCATGCTAGCACACACTGGTGCACACATGTGTGCCCATGGGTACACAGGCACATGCACACTGGCATGCTTATGTGCACATATGCACTCACAGGGTGATGCCCACTTGCATGGTGGTGGATACATGTGCACACATTCAGCCAGTTGTCACTAAAAAAATGGCTTTATGCCTGAGTCAAGGCTCATAGCAAGAGTGTTCCAGTATGGAGTCCATGCTGCACGAGAGAATTTACAGATGCCTACCAACTTCTTCAAGACTCCCTGACTGCTGTGAGCTCAACTGGCAGGTCCCATAGGTCACCTGGGATCCTGGGACGAGGTATTGCTAACAGGTCTGGAGTGAAGAGATGTTTCAGAGACTTCCAGTTGCAATTGGTCATCATCATTGGTCAGGGAAGCAGGGTGGAGTTCATGATAGCTACTGAGTAATTGAACAGTCGAACACCAAGGAACTGGTGAAGTTACCACAGGGCAAGCTGGGGATTTCAGTGGCTTCCATGAAGTGGATATTCCATTTGTGACCTGATGTGCCTCTCTACCTCAATTGAGACCTTATTGTTGTCAGTTAATGGTGATATTCTGTGTCACCAGGAATTGATGTCAGCCCAGAACCAGTGAAAAGTACTTTCTGAAAGGTCCTTCTCTGTGTGGATACTTGGGATGATTCACAGTGCACCTATGATGTTACTACAGGTAACCAGTGTCTCAGTCAGTTTTCTATGACTATAACAAGACACCTGAGAAATCAACTGATAAGGAGAGGTTTATTTTGGCTCATGGTTTTAGAGGTTTCAGTCCTCTAAAAATGAAGCAATGGTTAGTCTCATTATTTCATTCTTGTGGTGAGAGAGCACACCATGGTGGGAGTGTGCATTGGGGCAAACTGGCTCACCTCAGGGCTGGGATGTGAACAAGAGAAGAAGGAAGAGACCGGCTCCCACAATTCCCTTTGAGGTGGTTGACCTAAAACCTTTCTTTAAGTCCTATCTTCAAAGGTTTGGTGGCTTCCCAATAGCACCAATATGGGGACAATGTCTTTGATACATGGGCCTTTGGGAAACATTCCAGAGTCAAATTAGAACAGCCTCCCCTTCAGTGAAGGAGCCTTGAGTTTATGGAGTTCAGCTGGGGGATTGGATAAAGGCAATTATTCCACCCATATTTATTGAGCACCTGCTTTATTCTAGTCATCCAGACTGTCTACCATGAGCCCTAATGGAAGTTCTGGCTTACGTTTCTGTTGGAATATTGATGCATAAGATAGGATTGTGTTTGCTTCACCCATCAGCTTTAGTTCTAGTGGTCCCACACGTGATTTACTGGTGAAAAGGGCCTCAGTGTCCAAGGATTACTGTGACCTTGGCCACTTGAGTGCCGTCCCTCACACCTCCTCAGGCCTGCACCGCATGCCCACACACATACTTCTCACCAGTGGGTGGGTCTCCTTTAAGCATCTCTAGCTGACAGACACCAGTCACTGGAGGTTTCCCAGTATGCTGGTGTTCTTGGTGTGTATGTGTGTGTGTGTGTGTGTGTGTGTGTGTGTGTGTGTGTGTGTGTGTGTGTTGTGTGTGTGTGTGTGG
>PVHP010003867.1:0-39233 GCA_004024765.1 Zapus hudsonius | reverse complement strand
GCATGCATGCGTGTGTGTGCATGTATTTGCTTGTGCATCTGAAGTTGGAGGCCGGAGGACAACCCCAGGTGCTATCCTCAGGAATACCATCCACCTCTTTTTGAGACAGGGTCTCTCATTGGCCTTGGATCTAGTCAATCTAGAGTGGCCAGCCAATATGCTCCAGGGATTCCCTGTTTCCACCTCCCCAGTGCTGGGAAAGCAGGCTTGAACTGCCATCCCTGACATTTTATGTGGGTTTTGACTATTGAACTCAGCTCTTCATGCTTGCAAACAGACACTTTACCCACGGAACCATTTCCCCAGTCCTTTCTTTGTCTAGATAGTTCTTATGCTTTGGGGTTGGGCTTGCCTGTCTTTTCCGTTCTCCAGGGGGTGGGTAGCAGCAAGCTCGCCATCAGTGCACACCAACACTATATGACCTCAAGGAATATTTGACATTTCACTTTCATTTCATGGGACCACTCCCCAGCCACAATTTCAGTGAATCAGCAGACACCTTGCCAGAGTGCACTCTGGTTGTTGAACAGCATCCTGACTCCACGAAGGGAGGATGCTTCTTTCCCCCATCAGTGCTTGAGGGTGGCCTAGGGTGGTGTTTCTCCCTCCTTGGTCTGGTTTCCTCAGGATCTGTGTCCTCCTATTTGCCCAGGTTTGCTAGGGCATGTTGCTACAGCCATTGTTTTCTAAAGCATGGCTGTTTCCAGGATGGCTTCACTGTATGAATGTATGTATGCATGTATGCATGAATGCATGAATGTATGTATGCATGAATGTATGAATATATGCATGCATGCATTAAAACCATAAAACATGAAACCATGGAGGCAGGGATGGGAGAGGCTGGGCCTAAGAAATGATCTCCCTTTGAAGGCTTCCAGAGAGGTGATAACAGGCTCAGATGATAGATTTCATTGAGGGGTCTGATCTTTCCTTCCATTTCGTGTGGGAGGAGACAGTCCATTCAGCTGGCTAGAGAGTTGCCTGTCCCCTAGCCCTCCCCATCCCAGGGGAATCAGGTGCCTTTGATTCTGAGATTCTTGGGTCTAGGATGCAAGAGAGAAGAGATGTCTTACAGGTCCTCGAGAGCCTGCACTGACATTCAGGAGCCGAGTTTATCATTTCTTCTGTTTCAGCTGGACAGGGCAGTTTGAAGTCAGGGGCTGATTTACAGCTCTGGGATTCTTTGTGCCTTTCTTTGCCTTTGTAGCAAGATGCATGCTTCCCCTTGAAGCACCCAGCAGACGCTTGGTTGTAGTTGGTGATTTATTTAGGGGCTGACCACACATGCCGTGAGAAGCCCTAGTTCTATTTGCGTAAGCACACATGTCAAGTGTTCACAGGCACAAGTGTGTGTAGGCACAAGTGTGTGTAGGTACATGTGTGTAGGCATGAGTGTGTGTAGGTACGAGTGTGTGTAGGTACAAGTGGAGGCCAGAGGATAACCCCTGTTGTCATTCCTCAGTGCCATTAAACTTTCGTTTGAAACAGACTCTGTCACTGGCTTGGGACTAGCTGGCCATTGAGCCTTCTCTGCCCCAGTCTGCTGTGGGCTTATGAACCCTGTTTCTCCTTCAGGCGCAGCAATAGCTCCTCTAGGGAGGCTTCCCTGATGCCTCCTGCCCTCAGCTTCCAGACACTTCTCCATGTCATAATTTGGTTCTGGCTTCCTTTTTTCTTTTTTTGACTTTTTGACGTAGGGTCTCACTCTAGCCCAGGCTGACCTGGAATTCACTATGTAGTCTCAGGTTAGCCTCATCCTCACGGTGATCCTCCTGCCTCTGCCTCCCTAGAGCTGGGATTAAAACACTGTGTGCCACCATGCCCGGATTTGAGCCTGGCTTTATGTAGCCACAGGAAATGCCCTGGGTTCAACTTGCTCCTCACTCTCCACACACGCATTTAAATGTTTCTGTCTAGTTACTTCTCCTTACTGACATCTTTTAAACTTTTTATTGACAACTTCCATTCGTATAGACAATATACCATGATCGTGGTCCCCTCCCCTACCTCCTTTTCCCTTTCTTGAATCCAGCCTGTACTGAACCCCTCTTCTTTCCAACTATGATGGATGATATATGATATTTCTCCTTACTGTTTTCAGAAGACTCCATGACATTCCCTTTTTGGTTTTCATCTTCCCAAGCCCCAGATTTCCCATCCTCCTCTCATGGAGAGTACTGTGATGGAGACAGCCATACCAAAGCAAGCTATTTCCGGTCCCACATCCCCCTCAACAAAATCCCACCCAGGATGGAAACTGCTTCTCTAAGGTTTATATACTATATCTCTAGTATTCTTTAATATAGAATGAGTAATGAGTGCACTAATCCCCAAGCTAGCCAGCTGGGCTGGGCATGGTGGCACACACCTATAATCCCACACTCAAGAGGCCCAGGCAGGAGGATCACTAGTTTAAGGCCAGTCAGTTTCACATCAGGAAATTGTGCCCCCAAACACAAAATTTGGTCAAATTTAATAGTGGGGATGATTGATGGGTGTTCATTTCATTTCTTTTAAAAAATAGTTTATTTATTCATTTTCAAGCAGAGGCAGAGAGAGAGAGAGAGAGAGAGAGAGAGAGAGAGAGAGAGAGAGAGAAGAGAGCGCACCAGGGCCACCACCTTATGGGTCTGGCTTATGTGGGTCCTGGGGAAATGAACCCAGGGCCTTAGGCACTGGAGGCAGTGCCTTAACCTCTGAACCATCTCTCCAGCCCTCATTTCATTTCTTGAGAACCTCTATATAAGTGCTTTTTATAAATCACTGATTTTATCATTTAAAAACCATGAGGAGAGGGGATAAAAGAAACAGGTAGAGAAATACTTTTTTTGTTTGTGTGCACTTGACCTCTGAGGTGAACTGCACAGGCCTTTGGAGCAGGTGCTAGCTGGGCTGTCCTTGGAGGACAGCAATTCTCTCTGTCCAGGGTTAAGATTTAAACATCTTGAACTCTGCCCCAGAGCACTCACTTGAGCTCAGGGGCTCAGTTCAGTTGTTACTGTTATATTGTTGTTATTATTTTTTTCAGAACAGGGTCTCACTCTATTTCAGGATGATCTGGAACTCATTCTGTAGCCCCAGGCTGGCCTCGAACTCACCTCACCCTCCCAAGTGCTGGGACTAAAGGTGTTCACCACCATGCGTCTTATTGTTGTTATTATTAACAGACTGTGAACAGCTCACATGTCTTTGAACATTTGAGACGATGAACATTGATTCATCCATACAGTGAATCCTGCCCAGCAACAAAGACTGAGTTATCCATATTCCCGTTCACATAGAAGCATTCCCAAATAACTACGCCTCATGGACAGGAGCAAGTAATAACGTGTGTCATTCCTTTTATAGGAAATATCCAGAGCAGGTAAACACAGAGATGGTCCAGCAGTGCTGAGGACTGGGACTACATGCTGAGGGGCAATGAGGTGTGGATGCTAAGTAGGACCTTTCTTTAGTGGAGGACAATATTCCACAAGTAGACTGGTGAAGGTTGTACAACCTTGTGAATTTATTTAAACCCTTTAATTGCTAGAAATGGGTAATTTGTAAGGTACGTGAATTATAGCTTTAAAAAAATCCTAACTCTTTCTTAAAATAATGGTGGGGAAGAACAGGGTAACAGCACCACCCATTTCATGTGGAAGGATTCAGTCTGTTTGCTGAACACCACAGACTAGGTAATTAATATGCAATAAACAGACATTGATTGGCTCATGGTTCTGGGCTCTCGGAAGGGAAGTCTGAGAATGAAGGACTGTACCTGTTAAGTGACTTCTTGCTACACTAAGATAAGAAAAAACGGGAGAGAGAGAGAGAGAGAGAGAGAGAGAGAGAGAGAGAGAGAGAGAGAGAGAGAGAGGCAGAGAGATAATCACCTCAGGTCCTTTATAATCAGAATTTATCCATCCATGAAAGCATCCTCAGACCCTTTCCCAATACTAGGACTGGGAATTCAGTTCTCAACGCATACTTTTGGGTGAACATTCAAATCACAGCAGAGATAAGTTACATGAGGTCACATTTCTGAGCAATAAGAACTGCATGATAAGTGGTAAGAGTGTTACAACACCAAGAATGCACTTCCTCCCAGCAGTTAGAGGTGCTCAGTGTCTGTCACACAGGCCACCTCAGCAAGGACTCGCCTAGGGAGGGACACTTGGTAAACGGTGGCTGCCACTTCCTTGGTATGCCATGGACTGAGCCATGTCCCTAACCCCCATGAAAACTTCTTTTATTCTGCTTTCTTAATATTTTGTGGTTCATATTTTAAATTTAGATCTAGCCTACATATGAGTTAATTTTTTTTATACAAAGTGGGAAAGTTAGGTGAGTGTCCTTTCTGTTAGCGGTAGGGTTTGGTTTTATCTCATTTGCATATGGATGTTTAATTTTTTCAACACCATTTATTTATTTTAAAAAAATTTTTATTGTCCATAATGAGTTACATTATTTAGTGGGCCAACAATGAGTTGTTATCCCCAATTCCCCAATGCCTCCCCTCCCCATCCCCAATCAGCTGGATATCCTCCTCCGTGGGCCGTCTGGATCAGTCCTTGTGGTAGGGAACCATGGATAGCCTAGTATTCAGCCCGGTTCTCCTGGCCCAAGTGTCAACACCATTTATTGAAAAGACTATTCCTTTAGTAGGAGTGTGAAGGAGATAAGAGAAGGTAGTGGGGGTGAGTATAGGAAAAATTCATCATATATATATATATATATGAAATTGTCAAAAATATAAAAATACTATTTCTTCATTAAATACTTTCTACCTTTGGCAAATTTTTAGTTAGCCAATTTTGTCTCTGTCCATTTCTAGATTCTTAGTCTGTCCCATTGATTTATCTATGATTTAGATAAAGTGTCCCTCAAAAGCACTTATGTTAAAGGCTTGGAGCACAAGTGAATGTTATGTCATGAAGGGGATTGTTGTGGTCAGCTTCTTAGTTGCTGCGCAGGAAGAACCCAAACAAAAGCAGCTTGTGGAGGAATGGGTTTATTTGGCTTACGGACTCAAGGGGAGACTCCATCCTGGCAGGGAAAACGATGGCATGAGCAGAAGGGTGGACATCACCTCTGCCACAGCACTGCAAACAGCAGCAGGAAGGTGTGCCAAACACTGGCAAGGGGAAGCTGGCTTATAACCCCCATAAGCCCACCTCCAACAACACAGCTCCATCGAGGTTGTAAAACCCAAACTGCCATCAGCTGAGGATCAATCTATCAGAACACATTCAATTGTTTGTGGGGTACACCCGTATCAAACCATGACAGGGATATTGAAAGCTGAGCCCTTCCTTGTCTCTCCTTTTTTTTTCTCCTTGGCTGTCATAAGATGATCCATTTCCTCCCTCACATGTGCCTTGCTGTTAGGCACTACATCTCTTCTCAATTGCCCCCAAACAAGGGTGCCAACTGACCATAGACTGAAGCCTCAAAAACTGTGATCCAAAACAAACTTTTTTTCTTTTTAACTTTGTTATCTTGGGTATTTTGATGCACATTCTCTTGTTTACTGTTGCTTTATGGCAAGACTTGAAATCAAGTGATAGGATTCCCTCCTCGACCCTTCCATACCATTTTAGGGATTCTAGTTTTTTAGTTTATAAACACAAATTTTAGACTCTACTTGACCATATGTGTTTAAACAATCCTGCTAAGACATCAGTTGGAAAGATTTGACATCTTTATTATATTGGGATTTCAATCCATAGATGTGCTAGGCCTGTCCCTTTGTTTGTGCTACCTTGAATTCTTTCATCACCTGAAATAGATTTCAGCATTAACATTCTGTATGTCCTTAAAATTTATGCTCAAGTCTTTCATTTATGGAGCCACTGTAAATACTACTGTTGTTTTAATTTTCATTTCCAATTGCTTACTGCTAGCATAGAGAAAATCACTATGAGTTTTTGTTTAGCTTATTATTTTGCTGAACTCACTTGTTAGTTCTAGGAGTTTTTCCTACAGTTTTCTTGGAATTTGTACCTAGACAAACATGACATCTGTTAACAAAGACAGTTTTATTTTATAATTTTCTTTCTTTTCCTGTCTTATTGCATTTAGCTGGAATATCCACTATGATACTGAGTATGAATGTAAGAGTGGAGATCCTTGACTTGTGCATAGGCCTTGGGTGAAAGCTTCTAGTTTCTGCCATAAAGTTGATATTACCTGTGAGTTTCATATATGTGTTCTTTATCAAAGTGAGGAAGTTTCTCTCTGTTGTCAGTTTGCTGATAGTTTTTGTTGTGAAGTAATGTTGAATTTTGTCAGGTGTTCTCTCTGGATCCATTTATGTGACTATATTTCTTCTCTAATCTGTTGAAATCATTAGTTGATTTTTTAATGTTGAACCAGACTTTCTTGCCCAGATGAATCCCACTTGGCCATGGTGTATGAGTCTTTTTTCTCATCAGTGGATTTCATTTATTAATATTGTATTGAGGATTTTTTAATCTATGTGAATGAGCAATTGTACCTTTTTGTTCTGATCATATCTTTTCTGATGTCTAATGCTGGCATCATGGGATAAATTAGAAAATGTTTTCTCTACTTCTGTGTTCTAGGACAGACTGTAGAGAATTGCTGTAAAAGAGACTGTAGAGAATTGATGTCATTCGTTCCTTAAATGTTTGGAGAGTTCACTCGTAAAGCCATCTGGGTCTGGTGCTTTTTGTTTTGTAGTGTTATTAGTCATCAGTTCTTTTTATTTAATAGTCATAGGCCCACTATTTATATTTATATTTATATTTACTCCATGTGAGTGTTGGTAGATTTTAGAGAGGGAGAGCTGCCTGATCCAAGAGACAGTCACTGAGCCAAATTACCCTCTGTACCCATCTTACTCTCATGGATGTTGTGATGGAGACAGCCATACCAAAGTATGCCATTGCCTGTCCCGCATTCTCTCAGCAAAATCCCACCCAGGATGGAAACTGCTTCTCTAAGATTTATATACTATATCTCTAATATTCTTTAATATTTAATGAGCAATGAATGCACTCATCCAAAAGCTAGGCGGGGCATGGAGGCACACACCTGTAATCCCAGCACTAAAGAAGCCATTTCAGTGGCTACTGGCCAGGGATAATCTTTGGTTTATGGCTGCCTCTGTCTTCATCTGTGTCGTCAGTCTCTGCAGCCTGCATCTGGTCATCTCTTCTCACTTTGACTCTTTCCTCTGTTTCTCAGGCGCCCTTGGAATTGTCCAGGCTAGTCTCCCAACTCAGGATCCTTAGTCATAAAGACCCTTTTGCTGTTTAAGGTACAATGGTTCTGGGTCGTTGAACATGGACAAGAAAGCCTTCTGCTGGTGTCATTCAGAGCTGGGGCAGTGCATGTGAGAAAACAGTCAGGTTTAAGGCTTGGGGAGACCTGTGTCTGGCAACAGGGAAAGGTGGGGAGTAAGGCTGGGACCTGAGAAAGGCCTAGAGGGGTGATTGAGAAGTGGATGGTAGTGAGGATAGAATGGAGATGACCTGGTGCTCCCAGCAGGTATAACCCACAGGACCTGGAGCCAGGTAGCATGTGGATGGGCAGGGGGCCTGGAGGTTCTGCCTTCATTGAATGGGTACATAGTGCCTGACTTGACCAAAGCACAGTGATGGCTTATCTTGCTTGTCAACTTGATTGGATCTAGAATCTCCTAGCACACATACTCTCTGGGTATGTCTGTGAGGGGTTTTCTAGTCTGGGTTCATTGAGCTGAGAAGACCCACTCTTAACTGTGGACTAGAGTCTCAGACTGAATAAAAGGCTACAATGAGTTGAGCACCAGCATTTATCAAATCTGCTTCCTGACTGTGGATGCCAAGTGCCCAAGCTGTTTAGTGATTCTGCCACCATGCCTTCCTCACTATGGACTGAATTCCCTTGAACTGTGAGCCTACACAAACCCAGTCCTCCCTTAAATTGCTTCTTGTCTGGTTTTTGTCTCAGCAGTGAGAAAAGGAACTAATACAAGTGGGGTGTCCTGGAAAGCAGCTAGTCTCTGATTGGGGTTGGTTAGGGGTGGTTGTTTTGTTGCACCTGGCACAGCACTGTGTCCCTCTCGTGTATAGATGCTCCTGGGGAACACTGGCATTTACAGCTGAGCAAAGTGAGAAAAGGGCAGCTAGGTGGCAAGCCAGCCCCACTGAGGGGAGGAGAATCATAGACCAGCCCAACTGGAGCAGGGAGCTGATGCATTTGTATTTAGTCCTTCCATGGCTAGCGGATGACCCTGTCTTATTGACTCAGACCCTGGAGAAAAAGGGAACGGAATGTTTTATGTGTGCATTCACTCAACCTTGGGGGCCAGAGGCTCTGGTTGGAGGTGGCACCACTTCTTGGAAGCCTTGGCGTATGTGCACAGAGGGACTGAAGTCCCCTCTTCCCCTCTGGGAACTTAATCTGGCAGGAGGGACCCATTAGGCCATCAGGTTGCCTGGCAGCAGCTGAGAAATCCTGTTATTTGTCTTTCTGGGCACGTTCAACCAAAGAGGAATTTGGGAGCATGTGAAAGTCTCCAAGCTTTGAAAAGAATAACCCTCTGCTGTTATTCTGTGTGGGTCTTTGCAGAAAGACACTTCTGGAAAGGTGGGGCCTGCCAGACTGTTTCCTCCATGGGCATGGTTGCTTTTCCAGCTGGAGGTATTATTTCACCAGCTCAAAGGAGAAAAACCAGTATTCTTCCTCATGGATGAGCTGGGTCTTGGCCCCTGAGAGTGGGGCAGGGTTTCTGGAATGACTGGGTAGACAGGAAGAGGGTGTATTTCAGATGGAAAGACAGGCTGTTGAGATGGATGAGCAGAAACAGTCATGGAGTGTGTTGGACAGAGGCAGGGACCCTTGAGCTACAGAAGAGCGTGTCCCAGAGCCCCCAGCTCTGGGATGCTGTTCAGGAGTGGTGACCAGGAAGGCATCACTTTTGGGTGTATGTATCTATATGGGTACCCATGCACATGTATGTGTGTATATGTGTGCATGTATAGGCCAGGGGTCAACATCAGGTGTCATGCCTCAGGCACCATCCATCCACCACTCACTCTGAAGCCCTAGGATGACCTGGAACTCATGGCAATCCTCCTACCTCCGCCTCCCCAGTGCTGGGATTAAATGTGTGCACCACCGCACCTGGCTTCCACATTGTTTTTTGAGACAGGGTCTGTCATAGGCCTGAAGCCTAACAAGTATGGTAAGAGGCTAGCCATTTAACCCCAGGGATCCTCCTGTCTCTGCCTTCCCAGTACTGAGGTTTTAAGTATGAGTCATCATGTCCAGTGGGCCCAACTGAGCTATCTCTCCAGCCCTGCTTTTCTTTCTTTTTATAGAGAATTTTATTTGACCGAGACAGGATATACTGTAGCCCAAGTTGGCCACACACACACTCATTATGTATTCAAAGCTGGCCTTGAACTCTTGATCCTCCTGTGTCCCCCTCCTGAGCTCTGGCTTTACAGATGTGCACCGCTGGGCCTGGTTCTGCCTTTGAAGCATTGTGTTTGGTCCTTGTCTCTCAGAACTGTATTACCCTAAGGTGAGGAAGGGTGGGAAAATTAAACTCCCCAAAGTCCTTGACTTTCAGGGCTAAAGCCCAGATGGAAACCAAGGCCTGTTGTCCCCCCAGGGAGGACAAGAAAAAACTTAGGTACTTCTGACCTGCTAAACGTGTGTTCTTCAGCTCTCTGTTCTCAGTGGGTGCTGCCAGCCTTCTGCTGTTGATGGGTCACTGGGGCTCTACAGGCAGGGAGGGGGCAAGGAGCAAGGGTCTCCCAAAACATGTCTGTAGCTATGGGTTGTCGGTGGACTGCTCCCCAGTCACTTCACTGTACTCATGAAAAACTGCCTCGTGACGTCTGGCCAGCTTTTCTAACTCCACCCAGGTCTGCACAAGGGACCTTTCTGAACTTCACTGTTTGATATCCAGAGCTTGAAAAAGTCTTTGAATGTATAAAGGCTTCAATAAGTCTATAAGAAAAAAAATCTGCTTAACTTTGTGGTGTTTCTCGGTTACCTGATACCTGTTTGTTCAGGTGTTCTGTCTTTTAAGTCCAGTGGACTCTTACTTCAGAACTGCCTCATGCCAGTGAGTCCCATTTCTCCAGATGAATGAAAATCATTTTCTCGGAGCTGGGGATGCAGTTGGAAGAGTCTGGGCTTTGATCCTCAGCACCACATAGATGGAACTTGGCGGTGCATGCCTGTAACCCCAGCACTTAGGTAGTGGAAACAGGAGAATCAAAAGTTCACAGTCATCCTTGGCTACCCTACATGTTCATCTTGGGCTACCTGAGACTCTATCAAAGAACGGGTTAGGGAGAAGGAGAGAAAAGAAGGAAGGGAGGGAGGGAAGGAGGAGAGAAAGAAAACACCTGCTAGTGCAGCCAGAGAGACCTTGTCTCTGACTTTGAGACACACCTTTCTTCCTCCTCACAAGAGGTTCAGAAAACAGCAGACTTGTCATGGGTACACCTCATCAATAGTGTTACCTCTAGGGGATCCCTAACAGCGGCTTCAAATCTGTGTAATGGGGCCCCAGTACCTAGCAACCACAAAGCCGATTATGCTGGACTAGGCAGGAGGCTTTGCTTTCTGAGAACAAGACAGTTCACCTTGTTGGTAAAGCAGGTTTGTCTTTCCTCTGCTGGTTATTGAAACACAGCTCAAGCCTCAGGAGAAGGTGAGACTGCATATGTGTGCCAAACCCTCCTCGTTGCCCCAGGCCTCTTCCTCTATGCTTACAAAGCCGGCTCTCAGTCTTTCATGGTTCCAGAACATGGTGGACTTTTGAAGCAGATGCTGGGTGGAAAAAGTCAGCCCAGGTGGCCTCTGCCCACCCAGACCCTGCTGTTCTAGACCAGGTCCCCACCACACCTCTTTGCAGGGCTTAGCTTCTTGCCATATCCAGCCTCTGCTCTGTGACTTCTCCTCTGAGCTGAACCCTGCCAATTGTGTGTGGTTTCCCCATGAACCCAGGGCGTGCTGGAAAATCTTACTGCAGGCGAGATCTCTTGGGTGGTTTGTGTTGGGCTTTTAATGACTCCTTGGCTCCTCCTTGGCTTTCCCTGCTGTGCTGCAGAAGGAGGGATACCAGGGTATGGAGGGGAAGGAATCAACTCAACAAGTGTAAGTTGGGGGCATAGATAGCACCTTGAGGGACCTTGGTGCAGATTAGGGAGTGGAGGCAAGCCTATGCAGAGTAGCGCCTCACCCCACTGCCAAGGGTACCTCCTGCCCTGTACACTTGCAGCTCCTGGCCTGCCGCTGGCCGAGCACATATATGCCTGTGTCAGCTCCCTCCAGGACACACTTGCAAATCCTTGGTGCCTATGTAGAACATATCTTTAGGCTTCAGAGCTTATGGGTACTAGTGTTCCCTTGTGTCCCCCACGTTGATTTTCAGGGGAATGGGCACATATAGGCCTTAGAGTCAAACTGCTTGAGTTCAAATCCTGACTCACTCACTCATAGGCAATGTGGCTGGATATCTGAGCCTCACCTTGGGGATACAGATCTACCTCATTGAGTTGTTATGAGGCTGGAATGTCAGGAGAAAGAGTTAACAAATATTGTCACCACCATCACTCCCGTTTTATAAAGGAGGTAATAAGATGGTGATTAGCACAGGCCACTTGTTTCCTTGCTGGAAAGGGCAGGACTGACCAGGGCATGCATGTAATACAGGTTAGTCTTCAGTATCCCAGTCACCTCTCATGGTCAAAAAGGTGAACCCAAGGGAGGGCTGGGGAGATAGTACAATCAGTAAAGTACTTGCCTCACGTACATAAGGGCCTGAGTTTATCCCAGGATCCACATAAATGCCAGGCATGGTAGTGTGCACTTGTAATTCTTGTGCTGGGGAGGCGGAGGCAAGAGGATCCCTGGAAATAGCTGGTCAGCCAGCCTAGCCTATTTAGCAAGATCCAGGCCAGTGAGAGACCTTGTCTCAAACAAGGGAGACAGAACCCAGGGAATGATACTCAAGGCTGTCTTTCAGCCAGCACAGATGTGTGCCTATTCACATGCACACACCACACACACATACCCATGTCGAAAGAATAAGTAATTAAAAAAAAAAAAGAGCTGGGTGAGAAAGCACATGCCTTTAATCCCAGCACTTGGAAGAGTGAGGCAGGAAGAACACAATGAATTGGAGGCCTGCTGAAGTAACTGAGAGTTCTGGGTTAGCCTGGGTTAGAGTGAGAAAACTTCAAAAGAATCCAAAAGAAAATAATAAATAAATAAATAAATAAATAAATAAATAAATAAATAAATAAATAAATAAATAAAAAGTCAGGCGAGGTGATGTCTTTAATCCCAGCAGAGGTAGGAGGATCACCATGAGTTTGAGGCTACCCTGAGACTACATGGTGAATTCCAGGTCAGCCTGGGCTAGCATGAGACCCTACCTTGAAAAACCAAAATAATAATAATAAAAATAAATAAATAATAGAGAAATAAAAATAAATAAGGAGGAGGAGAACCCTAGGTGGCAGACAACAGAAGCCAGCTGGGGTGCTGCTGAGGCGAGGGTAGGTGACCTCTTGGAGGTGTGAAGGTCACACCAGTTAGGGTTCCCTCCCACTCCCAGCTCCGGATAACCTGACAGTCAAGGCTGACTTCCCCCTCAATCCCCGACTCCCTGCAGTCAGGTAATGGCTGTTGCAGGATGCTTGGTGACCCCTGGTGGTAACCACCTTTAAGCGCTTAGGTTGGGAGGAAGCTGCTTTGGAATTGGTTCTCCAGATTCAAGAAGGATGCTGATGGTGGCCTTCTGGGCACCTCTGGCCCCAAAGCACAGTTCTGTTCCCATTACTGTACTCTGATGAATTAGCCAATGCCTTACTGTTTGGTTCCAGCCAACCAACCACCTGCCTCTGCGCACTGCTCCGGTACCTCTTTTGGTCCCGTTCCCTAGTTTCTTGTTTTGTGCAGAGCAGTCATGAGAGGCAGTAGGAGCAGTGTGTCTGCTTTTTGTTTTCTCTCCTCAATTTTTTTTTTGGGGGTGGAGGCGGAGGGTGAAGGGTCAAGGAATCCTGATGGGTGTAGGTGATAACTAAGAGAGCCATCTGTGTCCCCAAGTCAAATGAGGGCTTCTGTGGTACCTGGCCCTCCCTTGGGTCTGACCCATTGTCCTTACCATACCTTGGTCTGCATGTGTGGTCTCAGATAAATTGCTTAATTTCTTTTTTGCATTTCTTCTTACATGGTAAATGGAAACAAACTCTGCTCAAATGTCCTTAGAGGACAATATTTTGAGGCTTCAGATTAGGTCACAGGTGGGAATGTGATTGCTTTAAAAATTAAGGGGTGTGTGTGTGTGTGCGCGCACACACGCATGCACACACGCATCTAGGGCTAGAGCACAACTTTCGTGTTGTTTCTCAGGACACCGTACACGTTTTTTGAGACAGGGTCTCTCTCTCTTTGGCCTCGAGACTGCCAATGGGATTCGTTGGACTGGCTAGCCAGCAGAACTCAGGCATCCTTCTGACGTCACCTCTCCAGAGCTGGAATTACAAGGGTGTGCCACCATTCCTAGCATTTAAAAACATTTTTGTTTATTTGCAAGCAGAGAGAGAGAGAGAGAGAGAGAGAGAGAGAGAGAGAGAGAGAGAACAGAGAATGTGTGCGCCAGGGCCTCCAGCTGGTGCAAACAAACTCCAGATGAACGCACCATTTTGTGTTCTACATAGTTCCTGGGGAACCTGGCTCCTTAGGCTTTGCAGGCAAGGACCTTAACCACTGAGCAATCTCTCCAGACCCACACCCAGCATTTTTAAGTGAGCTCTAGGATCAAGCTCAGGTCCTTATGCTTTTGAGGCAAGCACTTTGCTGACTGAGTTATCTCCTCAGCCCCTAGTTGTTTATTATGAAGTTGATGGGGGGATAAATATAGGTCCTAATGCATTTTAAGCTATAGTACAGGAAGCCATCATGTACCCTTTACCCAGTCTCTCCCAGTGGTGGCATCCTGTAAAAGTGTAGCGTAATTGTTAGAAACATGATGACAGTCACAGGAGAGGACTTCCATCCCCACAGGATCTCTCATTGTCCTTTGATAGTTGTTGCCAGTTGACAACCACTATTGAGCCCTGCATGTCTATAACTGGGTCATTTCAACAGTAGCATATAGACACAGCTCATTCTATGGCTATAACCCAGTCTGAGAGTTGACCTGTTGAAGAACATCTGAATCAGTTCCAGTTTTGTGTTATTAGGCATAAACTTGTTATTCACAAACAGTTCTCCGTGTAAATGTACAATTTCATTTCTCTGAGACAAATGCCCAGAGGTGCAAATACTGGTTTGCATGGTAGTTTTTAAAAAATGTATTCATCTATGTCACTGAGGGTTTGTTTGTTTGGTGTTTTGAAACAGAGTCCCTGGAACTCAATCTGTAGCCCAAGCTGGCTGACTGGTCTTGAACTCCTGGTGATCCTTTCCTCAGCCTCCTGAGTGCTGGGATTAAAAGGCATGTGCCACCATGCCCAGCTAGTTTTAGATTTCTTTTGGCTCTTCTTTAACTGTGTTCATAAATAGGCACTTAGATGATTAGTTTAGATAGATATATGAAGTATGAATTACAAATTAGTGCTGTACTGTTGAGACTGTCTCACACTGTAGTTCAGGTTGGCCTGGAGTTTACTTACTATGTATCCTAGACTGGCCTTGAATTTGTGACAATTCCCCTGCCTCTGCCTCCCAAATGCTGGGATTAAAGGCATAAACTACCATACTTAGATTTCCTCACATTTTCTGATGTGTCACCTTCTAATTTTCATTCAATTAAACTTTTTAAAAAATCTTTTATATTTCCTTTGAGACTTCCTCCCTGAGAATTTAAGGGGGGATTATTTAGACAATTTTATTTAGTCATGGAAATTTATTCTGCCCAAGTGTTTACAGATTTCCCTGTTATCTTGCTGTTATTGATTGTATTGTGCACAGAAAACATATTTTTGGTTCTTAAAATGTATGAATGTAGGGGCCGGTGAGATGGCTCAGTGGTTAAGGTGCTTGCCTGCAAAGCAGAAGGACCCGAGTTTGATTCCCCAGTATCCACATAAAGCCAGATGTACAAAGTGATACATGTGTCTGGAGTTTGTTTGCAGGGGCTGGAGGCCCTGTCATGCCCATTCTCTCTCTTCTCACTATCTCTCTCTGCTTGCAAATAAACAAATAAAAATATTTTTTAATACTAGGTATGGTGGCACACAATTGTAATCCCAGCATTGGAGAGGGTGAAGACAGGAGGATGCCTGAGTTCTGCTGGCTAGCCAGTCTAACTAATCTCTCTCAAATAAATAAATAAATAAAATAAAATAAATAAATATTTTAAAATGTATGAATGTATACATTTTATGTGTTCCATCCTGACATATGCTTTGTGTACTCTGAAATGAATTGATGACGTCTAGTGGAATATCCATCAATTTCTGTTTAACTCTTGGTGGATGGTGGTGTGTTCCCTAATCTTCCCTGTCTGTGCAGATTTTCCAACCACTGTGGACAGAGCAGCAATGAAGACTTCAGCTGTGGTTGAAGATCTGTTTGGCTGTTGTCCTGCCTGTGTTTGCCTTGTATATGAAGCTGCTATTCATCTGTGCATTTATGTTTAGAACTGCTGTGTCTCCTTAGAGGAACGGCTCTTCATACAATGTCACTTTCTGTTCCTGATCATTTTCTTTCAAGTCTTTGACTGATAGGAATAGCCATACATAAAATAGCATACTTTTCACTCTTTGCAGGATGTGTTTTTCCTCATTCTTTCATTTTACAACATACCTGTATAGTTTATTGATTTTCTTATAGACAGTATGAATATGGACCATGTTGGATAGGCCATTTTACCAGTCCTTGCCTTTTGATCACTGTTTTTAGATCATTTACATTTAATATAAACATTGCTATATGTTAAGGCCAAGTCTGCTACTTTCTGTTTTCAGTTTACTGTTGTTTATTTTTTATTTCCCCACTTGTGGCCAATGACCTATCTGACATGTATCCTTTAGTGGGTGAATTTTTTCAGCATTGTGCTTCATTAAATTGTGGGGTGGGGGCTGGTTCTGATTTTTAAAACCTTTCTGTTGATAGTCTTGATACATGAATATACTGTATTTTGATTACAATCTTCTCCATTACCTTCTTTTACCCTCTTTCCCTTGTCTCCTTTCCACCAAATCCCTTATTTCCAATTAGTCCCTTTCCTGTTTGGCTATTTTTTTTTTTGCTTTACTTCATCACCCATGACAAAATGTTGATGGGCCCAATGTTATGCAGGTATTGTGCAGGTTATGACCGTCACTGTGAAGTCATAAATGCAACAGCTTCCTCATGTTCAGAAGACTGTGTTTCAAGCCATTCTTCTTCTCCATCCTATGGCTCTTAGATTCTTCCTGCCCCTGAGTCTTGGAGGGGTGTGATGGTTTGAATGTAAATGTATGTCTCCTATAGCCTGAGGTATTTTTTGTTTTTATTTTTTAATATCTTTATTATGAATAGTTATGTACATTGTATGAGAAAATCTTGTGAATGTATCCCCATTTCCCTCCTCTCTGTCTCCTACCCACTGGGGTGCTCATACTGGATCTGTCTGTAGAATAGGGGGTTATGAACTGCACCAGAGGTAGCCAGTTTTTTCATTTTTTTTTCCTTCTCCCTTGTGTATTGTTGCTGAGGGGGGCAATGTCTCTGGATATTCTCCCCCACCATGGCTCTTACATTCTTTCCTCCCCCTCTTCCATTCAGTTCCCTGAGTCATAGTGGGTGAGTTTTGAGTCTGCTTTGTTGTTGAGATCTTAAGCATCCCTGGATCTTTGCCCTGCGTTGTGTTGGGTATCCTTAGTGTCTGTCTCCATTGACCTTTCTTGGGTTATCAGACTTGCTGTGGTGATTGGTCTTCTCTTTGTCTCCTCACTTTCTTGTAGGTTTCATTTGGGCCCTGTGTGAAGGCTAGGTATGGTTTGTCTCCTGCTAGGATGTTAGCCTTCATCCAATGTCTGGTTGGTGGAATTGAGTTGTCCCCAGCTCTCTCACTGCCTTCTGAAAAATATAAACAGAATCTCCATTGGAGAGTGAGATCAATATAGGTCAAATGAGACAACATTGCTATTTTGGCTAGCTCCTAATGGGTGTAGCCTCTCTGTAGCTTTCTGGTAGTGGGAATTTCCCCTAGGAGTCCGATATCTTGGTCCCCATAGGATTATGACATGGATCCCAGTTCAAGTTAAGGGTTCATTATCACTAAGTATATCTCTTAGCCAATCATTAAGCCATTGATTACCCTCATCGGTTTAGTGCCACTATTGCACAGATGAGCATTTCTTGACTGGCTGGTTGCCTGGGGTATTTTTTTATCAAGATTAAGCCCTGCTGGATAGGTGCGTCCTTGGGGATGGATCTTGAGTCCAGCCCTAAGGTATGTAGAGAGCCAGTTTGATCTCTGGCTGTTTGTGTTATTGGTTGTGGGTGTTTTTTTTTGTTTTGGTTTTTGTTTTGGTTTGGTTTTTTTTGGTTTCTCTTTGCTGTAGATGCTGAAGTGAGCCAGCTTCTGCCACCATGATGAAACTTCCTCCTGGAATTTCTAAGCCTGAAATAACCCTTTCCTCCCATAAAGCTGCTTCTGGGTGGATGTTTGTCCCAGCAACAAGAAGGTAACTGCAGTAGGAAAATTGGTACTGAGAAGTGGGATTGTAACTGTGATGAATCTGACCATGTGGGTTTTGGTCTTTTAGAATGTGTTTGTGGGAAGAATATGGAAGGATTTGGAATTTTGGATTGGAGAAGCCTTGCAATGCTAGAAGCAGAGCTTTATGGGATATTCAGATGAGAGTTTGAAAATGTTAAATGCAGAGTGAATAGCAGATTGTTAAGGCTTGGCTTATAAACTTTCAAAGGGGAAGGAAAAACTTTATTGGAACTGAGCACTGAGCGTTTGATCAAAGTTGAGTTTAAAAGTAATGGATTGGTGTGGTTGGTGGAAATTTATAACAGAAAGATATGAACGATACAGTTTATCACAAGAAAAATTCAAGCAAGTTTGAAGTTACTAGAACAGAGATGGGTTTTAGGTTACTTAAACTGCAATTGTTAAGATTACCACCATTAGCTGAGAGTGGCAGTGCATGCTTTTAATCCCAGCACTTGGGAGACAGAGGTAGGAGGATCACTGTAAATTGAGGCCACCCTGAGACTACATAGTGAATTACAGGTCAGCCTGGGCTACAGTGAGACCCTACTTTGAAAACCAAAAAGAAAAAAAAAAAAACAAAACCATTAAGGTTGGGCCAATGCATTTTTTGCATTGGGGCAATGGAAAACATACCTAAGGGTAAAACCATCCATGGAAGGCTAGTAGGAATGCAAATTCTTGTGCTAGGAGGAGTCTTGAAAGAGAATTCTAAAGAAGAATCCTGCTCTTCAAGGTCTAGCATATATCCCCCCTGGATTTACAAATTTACTTATGTCGCCAACCTGATAATGGTTTTGGAAGCATGACAAATGCAGGAAAGCAGGCCATGAAGTGCACACGGTTCCAGGAGCTGCTGCTGAGATGTGGCTATGTGAAACAGAGCTGAAAGTCCTGTGTGGAGGTCAAGTAAGGCCGTTGTATGGCGCTATGAGATGAATTGTGGTTTGCAATGTAGACCTGGAGATGTTTTAGATACTAACTAGCAAGACTGTGTAACAGCTGCCATGGAGAGCTGCTGGCTTGGGGCTGTGAGCAGCCCAGCTGGAGGGGTGGAATTGGAAATCCAGAGAATTCTTCATGTCTGATAATTGATGTGGGACTTGGAACTTCAGATGTTTGTTTGCCTACTGGCTATTGATTTTGCATTGGTGCAGTCTTTCCTTATTATGCCTTCTTGCAATGGAAATGTTTACTCTGTGTCATTATGTGTTGGAAGTATGCAACTTTTGTTATAATGTTACAGGGATCACCATTATGAGACAGTCTTGAGTTTCAGATGAGACTGTGGACTTTTGACTATGTTAGAAAAACTATGCAAACCTTTGAAATTGGATTGAGTAAAATTTGCATTGTGAGATTACTGAGTTAATGGGGCCAAGTGCAGAATGTTGTGGTTTTAATGTGAATATATGTCCCCCATAGCCTGAGAAAATTTTGATTAAGATTAAGCCCCGCTGGATAGGTGTATCCCTTGGGGTAGATCTTGAACCCAGCCCTAAGGTATGTAGAGAGGGGGTTTGAGTTCTGTTTTTTGTGTGTTTGTTGGTTATTTGGGTCTCTCGCTCTGTGTCTCTTTCTCTGTCTTTCTGTCTCTCTCTCTGTCTCTCTCTCTCTCTCTCTGCTGTGGATACACAGTGAGCCAGCTTCTTCTGCCACTGTGAAACTTCTCCTGGAATTTGTAAGGCTGAAATAAATCTGTTTCTCCCATAAACTGCTTCTGGTTGGATATTGATTGCAGCAATAAGAAGGTAACTGCAACAGAGGGTGTGACAGAGAGGTCTCATTAAGCACTGAGCATTCAGTAGTCACTTATGCTCAGCACGTTGATGAATTTTGAATCTCCTCATTAGCCACTGCCATCTGCAAAAATAAGCTTCTCTAACCAAAGGTGAGAAGAGCACTAATCTATGAACATTAGTATAAATAGAAGACAATTTGATGGGTAAAGCATATCTATTTAGTCAAACAACAGTAGTAGCTCACCCACTAGGGCCCATGACCTACCAAGCCATAGGTTTGTGAATATATTTTCAGTACCAAGCATACATTTCTTCTTGTGGAGTGGGCCTCAAACCCAATCAGAGAGCAGTTGGTTACCCTCACAACAGGCATGCCACTATTGCACCGGTGACCACATCTTGTCGAGCTGGCTAGCAGTGTTGCTTGCAGCATCCATTGCTGCTTTAAGTCTGTTAATGACTTCTCCCCCACCAGGCTGTATAGCACTTCACAGCACTGTGACAGCTAGCCAGCAGGGAGGAGGCTTCCAATTCCATCACAGTTTAATTACTCAGTGTCTGGCACCTGAAACGTGTGGCTTTCAGCAATAGGATCTTACCATCTTGCTATAGTGAGCATTAGAAATATCCTGTATTGTTCTAGAGGGGTATCAAGGGTCTCACTGACCAACAACTCACTGGGAGGCATCTCATTTCTGGCACTGGGATTTCCTGTAACAACCTATGGCTTCTCTGTGTAGCATTACCCACAGTGTACTTCTGCCCAAATTATTTCTTAAAGTATTTCATTAATTTGTTGTGAGGAGAGAAGGAGAGCAAGAAAGAGAGAGAGAGAGAGAGAGAGAGAGAGAGAGAGAGAATATGGGTGCACCAAGGCCTCTTGCCACTGCAAACAAACTCCAGATGCATGCACCACTTTGTGTATCTGGCTTTACTTGGGTACTGAATTGAACCTGGGTCATTAGGCTTTGTAGGCAAACACCTTAACTCCTGAACTACCTCTCTAGTTCTTGCCCCACCTTTTTTTTTAAAGCAAAATGATGGTTAAGATTTAAGACAGTTTGCTAGAGCATGTAGCTCCAAAGGTCAAACATATTCAAAAGAAATTTAATAATAAAGAGGAAAAATGCCGATTAGAACAAAATGGTGAAAAATTATATCAATTTTTAAAAATATGTTTATTTGAGAGAAAGATACAGAGAGAAACAGACAGATTAAGTACTGGCATGGTAGGGTTTCATGTCACTGCAAATGAACTCTAGAAACATGTGCCACTTTGAGCATCTGGCTCTATGTGGGTACTAGGGAATTGAACCTGAACCTGGACCATGAGGCTTTGCAAGCAAGCACCTTTAAATGCTGAGCCATCTTCCCAGCCCCCAAACTCTTCTTAATCATAGCTTTAAATTAGCTAACATAGAGGGAGATTCTATGTGGCTTTCTCCATGACATTGTTAGTTTTGGTTAATCCTCCCCCATTTTCTCCTCTCCTCCATCCCCCTTCCCAGACCCTACTTAAATCTTTCTACCCCCTGTATTCCACCCCTCTACTTATATGTTACTTTGTCCCCTCCTTTAGCCCTCCCCTCCCCCCATATCCCCTTTTTAGTTTCCTGGCTTCTACTGACTCTTATGCAACTTACATACAAATCTAAAAATTCGAAGCTAGGATCCATATAGGAGAGAGAACATGTGGGTGTTTGACTTTCTGATCTTGGGTTACATCACTTAGAATAATATTTCTAGATCTATCCATTTTCCTGCTAATTTCATTAAATTCTTAATACTTAACTATTGAAAGATGTTTTCACTAAAATAGGTCATTCCGGTTTGGTAGTTGTTTTCTTTCATTATTTCTGTTTTCTGACTCTGTTGTTGCTACAAACCTAATTCTTCACAAGTAATCCTCCCCCCTCCCCACCTACCACTGGTTTGAGATTTTTAGTTTCATCCTGGTTTGACTGGATAGATTTCTCTTTGCATTTACTCAGCTTGAAGTTTGTTGGACTTTTCCAACACGTTATAATGGGTATCTTGTATCAGTTGTATAAAATGCTCAACCATTAATTCTTCAAATATGCCTTTTCCATCTTCTCTCCTTCAGATCCCCATCCAAAACTGATGTTAGGTCTTCTAGCCTCTCCTTCCTTTCTATTACTTTTTATTCTGTCACTTCCGTCATTTTCTCTCTGCTATATTTTGTATATTTCTGTCACTCCTCTGATTGACTACATTTTTCTCTTAGGGCAATGTATTGAGTTTCTGAGCCCTTTATTGTGGCTGTAATTTCTAACAGTTCTAATTTCTGGGAGTTCATTTCTAGCTTCTCCTTCCCTGTGGATACTCGGCTTTACCTTTTGTTTCTCCAAGCTCAATACACACGTGTTTTTATTTCAGGCCACTTTGCAGTTGTTATGTACTTTCATCCTGAGAACATGGGGCGGCATTGAGCTCTTACAGGGACAGGAACAGAGGCACTTGCCTGAGTCCATGATTCCTTTGACTCCATCTGTTACTTCTGGAAACTTTGGGTTTGATTCTTGCTGGGGCTCTGTGGGGACACATTTGTGCCATACACAGCCCCACCTTGTTCCCAACCAACATCCAGAGAAGAGGTAGAATTACTCATTACAGAATAAGGAGGTTTTTTGAACCAGATTTACATCTGTGACTCACTCTGAGTTCTTCAAACTTAGGGGCTGGATCTCATACCTCCCTGTGACTACAGTGCCTAAGACAGTGAGATTTGGTAAATGTTTAGGGAATGAATGACTCAGTGTCCCGGGTACATAGCTGAGATGCAAATGTACTCAACTAATGAATGACTAAAATAGCAATTACAATTGGAAGAAACTCAGGTGAGCCATGTTTGATGGGTGTTTATCAATATCTTGCTAGCTGTGAAGTTTTAAATCAAGCATTGGCAACTTCCTCTGTGAAGGGCCCGATGATCCATCTCTCAGGCATTGCTGACTACATGTTACGTTCCCAGGCGCTCAGCTCTGCCATGATAGCCTGTCTCAGGCAGCGCTGGCTGCTGTAACAGTGAAACCCCACCACACATTCATTTCCTCGTGTTTGGAGGCTGGACGTCATCTGAGGTCAGAATGCCAGCAATGTTGGCTTCTGGTGAGGCTTTTCTTCTGATTTGTAGATGACCCCCTCGCATCCTGTCCTTGCGTGTATCCTTTTTGTGTGCACACACATCCCTAGTGTTTCTCTTCTTCCTATCAGATTAGTCCTGCCTCATGACTCCATAAAACCTTTATTGCCTCCCCAAAGGCCCTGTCTCCATACACAGTTACACTGAGGGCTACAGTCACATGGAAATTTGGGAAGGACACAGTTCAGTCCACAAAGTAGTCCAAAGCAGCCATACATGAGATATTCAAATGCACGTGGATAAATGTGTTCCAATAAAACTTTATTTAAATAAACAGGTGTCAGGCTGGAACATGGTGCAGCTTGCCATTGAGATATCTAAAGACAATTGACTTGTGTGATCAGACTTGCTTGGAGTATTTCTTCAGAGCATGGTCATGATTGTGGTGGTAGGTTTCCTGGAAGATCATAGCTCCCATAACACCAAGTTCTGACTGCTAGCCTCATTCCCAGCCTCCCCATAAGGTTATGGAAAGCTTTGTATATTTTTAAAAGGAATGATACCAAATAGACTCTTCATGAGTCTCATTTATTTCCTGTAAACGAGAGAGGAAATGTCAGTGTACAGAGCAATGGGCATGGCAGCCTGTGTTATGCCACTCATTCCTTCAATGGCCATTGATCAGGGACAGATGTGCAAAAGGCAGGTTTCCCCAAAGCTGAGAGGACAGACCCATGCCACTACAACCCAACTTTTTATTTCTGGGGATCAACAAGGCAAGCTCTTTACTGACTGAGCCATCTTCCCAGCCCCTGTACTGTTTGCTAATCATTTGTCTTGTGCTAACTTTGTCCGTTTTGTTTTGTGCTGGCACCATGCTGGGCACAGGACATGGGCTTGGCCATGAGGTATGAGATTGAGTAAAGCCCTGTCTGCTGGGAATTGAGTCTCCTCCCTGTATGGCATGGGGATAGCCCAGAGAGCCAAGGAGCACAGAGACAGAGGTGAGCCAGCATAAATTCTTTCCTTCCATAAACTGCTTCTGGTGGGATGTTTTGTCCCAGCAACAAGAAGGTAAACTACTCCACTAACAGAAAGAGTATTGCTGCATCAGAAAAGAGAGCCATTGGAGAGCAAGCCTGTGCTTGGGATAATTAAGTAGAAACCACAATCACTGCTGCTCCTCAGGGAACAGGTAGCAATCCTGTGCTGCTCTCTGCTGAAGCTCGTGGGTCAACGACAGGACTGAATGAGGAAACTGACACATCCCTACTCAGCATCCCTAATAGCAGAGTAAGATTACTGAGGATTCAAGTACAATGAACAGGCTTTATCTAATGAGCACTTACTAAGCGCTGTAGTGAATGATTACAGAATACCCAGGGACCATTTATGAAATGGGGTCTCACACCATGTTGTAAAGCCAGTTTCTATTGATGTCAAAACATCCATACCACACAGACCACACTCTTGATCACAATGCAATTAAAGAGAAGGCAGAAGCCGAAAGGACATCTGGGACATACTTCTAACAAATCACGGACCAAAGAGGAAATCAGAATAGGAATTGGGAAAACATGAGAATTCCCACAGTGATAAAATGCTGCGTGTTACAACGACCGGCGTGCAACCGAAGTGTTTGGAACGGCTGTTATGTTCTCAAACACTAGTGGAACCTGAGAGAGGAGGAAATGTGGAGATGGTCAAGTGTGTTAGCAGGAGGCGAGATGAGGTGGGATTGGGTGTCTGGCGAAGGGAAGTTTGTGGGTCAGGTGGGAGAAGGGGATGGCTGGAGCTGGCTGGCTGCCACCTCTGGACCGTATCAGCCCCTCTGCAATCTCACTGCAGCTCTGTGCTTGTTATTGGGAGACAGCTCACTCCTGTCCTAGTATTGGAGGCTTCGGAGAGTTATAGAAATACAGCAGTTAGGAACCACATGGCCTGAGAAAAGATAGGGATTCTGTTTAAATCCACTGAAATCTGATCCACTCCCCACTCCTAAAAGGTTTTGATCCTCAGCAAAAAGAATATTCTTTACTTCGACATTTCAGCTCCAGACCACTCGGAAGGTGTAGCTCAGGAATTTGCAGAGATGGCCTGAGAACAGATACTTTTATTTCAGAATTTTATTTATATTTGATTTTGCTACAAATTAGTCTATGCTGAGAATTACTACTCCTGAATCAAATCAGGGTGAAATTTCAGCCTCAGTGTCTGCAGGCATGGGTCCCAGAGTTTCCGATAGGCACCCTCCATGAAAGCTTAAGCCCCTTATATAAAATGGTATCATGTTTGTATTTAGCCTGCACATCGTTCCATATAATTTAAACCATCTCCAGATGATTTATAATACAGACTCAATAAAATGCTATGAAATAGTTGTCATGCAGTGGTTTTAGATGATAATGACAAGAAAAATGTTGCAGAAAAAGTCTGTACAAATTGCAGCAGATGGAATTTCAAACTATGTATATTTGCAGCCTAAGTTTGGCTGAACTCATGAATATGAATGAGCCAGTTGAGTTCACTGTTCACAGATTAGAATCTAGTATTCAACCAAACCAAGTGATTTAAAAAATACTCCTTATGGCTGTTATTTGTACGCCTCAGTCAAAATGAAGCGTGGCATTGCCAGGGCTCTTGAATGGACTACCAGCTTTGTGATCTGGAAGGATTATCTGAGGTATCTTTTTTCCCTGGAGGTTTTCATTTTTCCTTGTGACTGAGCCAGGCCTCTTGCCGAAATATCTGGAATGCCAGCAAAGGCGTTACCCTCCCTTAGCTGAAGACAACACCCACAAAGACCAGCCCTGGCTGCAGCCCTCCCTTGGGGGAATGGTAGGGGGGTGATGCTGAGTGGGACCAGGCAAGCTCCAGCCCCCTGGCATTGGGGCCTATCATTAGCCTCTTCTTTGGTCATTTGAAACTTGGGACTCTGGAATTTTCTGAGCCTGTAGCAATGGCCACCGATGCCAACAGAGTCTGTGGGTAACCCCTTCCTATGGCAGTGTTGAGAGGATTGTTGGGGGTTCTTGGTGTAACCACTGTGTTGTTGAGATGAACAACAAGGTTCTTGTGAAGCAGGAGCGTGCTGGAGGCTTTCTTGTTTCCCTCACTGGTGACAACACGATGGCCATGATAACGTGCTGTCTCTGTGCTTGTCAAGGCCTGTTGACATCTCACTTCACATATCCTTGTCCCCACATGACCTGTGGGTGAGTCAGCGGAAGTCTGTTCACCATGGGTACAGCGGGCACCTGACACAGCACTTCCTAAGCTGGGCTCTCAGAGAACCAGGCTTCCTGATGGCTCTCTCCTCCTGGACGCCACCTCACCAACTCACAGCCCTTTCCACTTGGAGTGTCTTTCTTTTCTCCGTTTGTGGTTTTCTTTTCACTGGGATCCACCAATCGTCTCCTCTTTCTCCCCTTTACTTCCTGGGATCCTGGCAGAGTGGGGCTCTCCTCGCACTGCATTACTGCTCAGCCCTCTTTCCATACAGGCGTGACCCTTCCTGTTCCCATGTGTCTTTGCAACGTGTCCTACAGTCCCTGGCTTTCTGACACATTTTGGTGTTGCTATTTTTCCTTCTCTTCAGTTTTACTTTGAGAAATCTCTTACCAGAAGTCCTAGGGAAGCCAGGCATGGGAAAGTGTGTTAGTTTCTTTTCTCTGACAAAAGCAACTTAGAGGAGGGCAGGGTATATTTTGGCATACTGTTTCGGGGGATACAGACAGACCATCATGGTGGGAAGGCAAGCTGGTCACATTGCAACACAGCCAGGAAGCAGAAAGTGAACAGGAAGTGGGCCCAGGCCATAAAACCTTAAGGCTCACACTGACCCACTTCCTCCAGTAGATTCCACAGGCTTCCAACACAGCGCCACCATCTGGGGACCAAAGGTTCAACCAGCCTGTGGGGAACACCTTAGATTCAAACCACAACAGAGAATATTGTTTTGCCTGTGTGTGTGTAGTGTGATGTAATGTAATGTGTGCATGTAGTGTGTTGTGATGTGATATGATGTAATGTGTGTGTGTATGTATAGTGTGGTGTGATGTTGTGTGTGGTGTGGTGTGATGTCATGTGTGTGTAGTGTGGTGTGATGTCATGTGTGTGGTGTGGTATAATGTTATGTGTGTGTGGTGTGGTGTGACGTTGTGTGTGTAGTGTGATATGATATCATGCGTGTGTTGTGGTGTGATGTCATGTGCATGTGTGTGGTGTGATGTGAGGTCATGTGTGTGTGTTGTGGTGTGATGTCATGTGTGTATTGTGTGGTGTGATGCCATGTGTGTGTGGTGTAGTGTGATGTTGTGTGTGTGTTCGGTGTGATGTCATGTGTGTGTATTGTGTGGTGTGATGTCGTTTGTGTGTATAGTGAGATGTGATGTCATGTGTGTATGGTGTGGTGTGATGTCATGTGTGTGTGTTGTGTGGTGTGATGTCGTGTGTGTGTATAGTGAGATGTGATGTCATGTGTGTATGGTGTGGTGTGATGTCATGTGTGTGTGTTGTGGTGTGATGTTGTGTGTGTGGTGTGGTGTGATGTCATGTGTGTATTGTGTGGAGTGATGTCATATGTGTGTATGGCATGGTGTGATGTCGTGTGTGTTGTGTTGTGATGTCATGCATGTGTGGTGTATGCACATACATGTGCATATACAGTACCTCTGTGTGTGTGTGTGTGTGTGTGTGTGTGTGTATGTGTGTGTAGGCCAGGGAGTACATCAAGTGTCCCCCTCCAATGCTCATCTGCTTGTTTCCTGGAGACAGAATCTCTTCACTGATTCCAGAAGCTTTCAGGGTTTGCAAGCCCCAACAATTCTCCAGTCTCTCTCCCCAGAACTGGGGTTGCAGACATGCCAAGCTGCTTACATGGGTTCTGGAGGAATCGAACCCAGTGTTCTCAGGCCCCCTCAGGCCCTTGGCTTGTGCAGGAATCGTTCTTAACCACTGAACCATCTCTCCAGCTCCAGAAGTTTCAGCTGCTTGTCCCACACCTGGCCTGGGGATGTTGGGGAGTTTGATGATTGACTTGCCCACAGCATTGCTTCACAGTTGAGGTCATATGTACTGAGACATGCTCCAGCCTGCATGCCTGAGGGAGAGGTGCCAGGCCTCTGGACATACTGTGGAATCTGTCCTCATGAAGATCCAGGCAGTCAAATTAAGACTGTGGCAGAAAGAGATCCTTGACCTGAGGAAGGACAGGCAGGAAGGTGGGCATGGAGGGGAGGGGCTGGGACCTCTGGGGAAAAGGAATCGGTCTTTCTTTTCATCATAGGAAACAGTTGGGCACATTTGTCAAAACCCAGATCTGGGATATGTAAAGCCAGACACAAAAAGTGGTGCACGGGTCTAGTGGCAAGAGGCCCAGGGAACATGTGCACGTATGTACACACACACAGGCACACATAAATACTCAGATGCGTACATGTTAAGTGTACATAGGAATTTATAGCTCTGTAAGGTGATTAAAAATATGTAACTAGGGTTGGGGAGATAGATTAGTGGATAAAGCACTTGCCTGTCAAGCATGAAGACCTGAGTATGATGCCCAGTGCCCACCTAAAATGCTCTGTGTGGTGGCATCCCCATGTAATCTCGGTGCTGAGGCGGCCAAGATGGGAGGATCCCTGGAGTTTGCTGGCTAGCCTATCCTGCCAACTTGGTGAGATCCAATCCAATGGGAGACACTGTCTGAAAGCGAAGTAGGCAGCATTCCTGAGGACAAGACCCAAGGTTGTCCTCTACCCTCCTCAGACACCCCTCACACAGACATATGTCCGCACACATACAAACATGCATACACACCAGGCACACATATGAAAAAACAACAAAATAAAAATAAAATGTATATAACTAGAGAAGAAAATTCCTCAAATTGCCTGCCTAGTTTTTTTTTTTAATTTTTCTTCTTGTTCTCAAAGCTGTCTTGAGCAGTTTTGGCATGAAAATGTGTTGACAGTCTCATTAATTCTCGGGATTTCTTCTGCCCTCTGATTTTTTTCTCTCCAGCAAATCAAACTCAGGAAATAGTCCCAAGTGCAAGGGCATTTGCTGTCAGCCACCAGATGACAACAAGGTACAAGGTGGACATGTATTGAGTTGTTCCCTCTTGCTGGACGCCTTCTGCAGAGACAGGCCTCTCCTCATGACTCACACAACTTGCCCACGTTGACCAGTTACACATGCTCGCTGCCTGGTTTTGATAGAGTTGTTTCAACTTGTACCACATTTTCTCCCCACCGTTTGGGTTTGGTTCCTTTGCTGGTTTTCTGTGGTCATAAAAGGTAGTTCTCTCATACTTCGCTCCCTTCCTACGGCTGAATGGGAAACAATGGGATGTTTCTGAGCCTTCCTCCTCCTCATGAAGACAGGAATGATGGTGTAAAAGTGTATGCCAGTGCCCTTGGGCCATGTCTCTGATCCTTCTTTTCTTTTCCTTCCAGACTCCAGAGACAGGGCCACACCTGCCAGGTGAAGGCAAGAGCCAAGATCACCAGCTACCCCCATGCCCTGCAGAGGAGCAGGGAAGAAGCCAGGAAGCAGACCTCAATGATTCTGAGACGCTGTCCCATCAGAGCGAGAGCCAATCAGACACCAAAACAGACCCTTTTGAAAGTGCCTCTGACATAGAGTCCCTGCCTGGCGACCTTAAGTGGGGAGCCTGTGTCCCTTCAAGTGGTCATTTGGGAGACAGAGAAACAGACGGGGGATGTCCTGGTGACCCAGCAACTAGACTTCCTCAGGAGCAGTATTTGCCCCGTGTCCTTGACCTTGAAGAACTGGATTTGTTGCCTGGATTGAAGGAAGAGATTTGTAAAAAGGAGTTGCATCCCTTGGCTGCAGTTGATGGAAAAGAGGAGAAAGATGCTCCCTGGAACTGTGTGACCAGCCTGGAGAGAAAGTCTCCACTGGTGAGGTGCTCTGGACAGGGGGCTCCTGGCTGCTGCAGATCCCAGCTGGCACAAGACCACAGGGGACCCTCTGTGGTCTCTCTGCAGAGAGTCAGGTCTGAGGGCTATCTGGACACGGTCTGGCCCTGCACTCTCCATCCCGGCAAACTGCACCAGAGCTGGCCACACATCCACAGCAGGGCCCAGGCACCTGTGCTACCTCACAGAGCACGGCAGGACAGCAAAGTGCTCAGGTGGGCCAGGACAAAGAAGGGAAGTCCTCCAGGCCCCACGGTGGGCACAGACGGTTTGGGTACACCTTGCCTCTTACACATCAAATATCACCATAGTGCCCCAGCCGACATTGGTAGTAATGGAAGGGTGCCCCCAAAGCAACTCTGTCGGCATAGAAGGACTCTGGTCAGGGCCCATTCCATAGCAGGGTTTCCTGTAGGTTACCACAAAGACCCCATGAAGAAGAACTGTGTGACATTTGGGAACCACTTGATGAAAGGGACCGAAATAGACCCAGATCCAAGAGGACAAAAGAGCCTTCCCTCTGTGTCCACCGCACTTCCGGCTTTGCAAAGCAGGGCTCCCCATCTGCAGGATAAGTACAAGCCTGGTGATTGTAGCTTTCAAAGGGCCTCCCGGAACACGCCCTGTGTGGGTCTCCCGCAGGAAAACCAGGTGGAACAGGATTCTAGGTCATGCCCAGACGCTTCACACCTCACGTCAGAATTGTTGAAGCTTGACAGTCAGGAGGAAGTGCCTGGGCCAGCGGAAGGCAAGCTGCAACACAGCCCAGAAAGCAGACCTGAGGAACCCCAGGGTGCCCGCCCTGCTGATGTGAGCAGTAAACAAAAGTGCCTGCAAGACACTTCTGCTAAGGCAGGAAACCAGCCCCGGGATCGCACACCAAAATGTGTTCTCAGTGAGGAGAGAAGGCTGCCGGGAAGGGCCAGTTCCCCCCATCACTGGAGCCATGGTGAGACCCCCGTGTGGAACAGAGGCCTGATGGGTTGTTGGGACGTGAGTGGTAGCTCCTACGCCCCAGACAGCACTCTGAAATCAGGTGCACGGGACCCTTCAAAAGACCCAGAAGAGACAATGGTAACAGAGCTTAACAGCAGGAAAGAGGCCTTCGAATTCCCAATGCCCAGGGCCTCTTCCTGCAGTTCTGGAGATGAATGTGACCCTGCGCCTAGGGATGGTGCCAGCCTGCAGATGGAGCCCGAAGCTCAAGCTGCTCCTAAGCACAGTTGTACCCTCATTATCATAGCTGTTGAGCAGAAAGGTCTGCAGGCCACCACGAGGAAGGCCGGGCGTCTGCTAGAATCCCAGGCCAGGGACTCTTCAGAAGAAAGCTCTGCATCTCTGGACAGTATTGGCACCACCTTGTGTGAATCTCCCAGGACCCCAGAAACATCAATCGGTGGTGGCAGCCCATGCGCCACAGTAGGGGCAGGTGACAGGTGTCTTCAGCTGCTGGCCCCTGGCCCCAAGCCTGGAAGAGTTCTGGTCTCCAGGGCTGCTTCGGCAGAGACACTGAGCACGGAGGAGACCCTGGAAAGCTCGGAACTGGAGCTTGTGTGTGCATGCCCAGAAAAGAGCATCCTCCCCGAGGGGAGCCAGCAGCCCCCCAGCAGCGAGCGCAGGCAGAGAGCTGTGGATCCAGAGAGTGCTGAGGACTCACATGTCCCCAGCTCAGGGGAGGGCGAGGCCCCTGTGGGTAGCCCCCCAGGAACCACAGCCAGGATCCCCATAGCAGCAGGATCCCCGAAATCTCCCCAAGGGCTCCGCCAGGGTGCGCAGGAGCCTAGGCAGCACCCCACGTTTCTCCAGGCGACCTCTGTAAGGACTAGCAGTCCCACAGCCACTGAGAGCCCCGAAATGGGCACTCCCGCTGCCAGGGCTCATCCAGCCCCAGGGGAGCATCTCCCACCGAGTCCCTCGGCTGCCGCCTGCCGGGAGGAGGAGGCGCAGCACTGCGTGGACCAGAGCGCATCTCCAGTGACCCGCTCCCCGGGCGCGCGCCTGGGGCCCACCGGGCTGCGAGATCCCGGGGACCTTGGTAGCTCCCCAAAGAAGCTCCGAACTACAGAGAGCAAGCTCAGGACCAAGCTGGCCTTAGCTCATAGGACCTTTTCCAATTTTTTCGAGGCAAAAATAGTGGAAAAGGCGAGTGCAGATGAACGTTGCGCTGGTTCGGTCAAGGAGGAGAAGAAGGGCAGGCAGCGTCAGAGCTCCTGGCGCGCTTTTCTGAGAGGCAAAGATGTGGAGAGCCCCAAAAGGACCCCCTCAGGACATAGGGTTCCAGCACCCGAGGTTCTGGATGCACGCAGTCCTTCGCCACCAGTAACCAGGTGCCACCGTGATCAGTGGGCAGAGGATGCCAAGAGCTGTGTGTGTAAAGGTTCTTGGATGCCCCCACAGTGCCCTGCAACCTTGTCACCCAACGATTTGATTTCTCCAGAACACAGGAGGAAAAGTGAACCGACCATAAAACACACAGCTGCCCAGGAAGGCAGCCCTGGAGCCCAGCAGGCTGGCATCAGCCACACCCTCCCCTCCAGCTCTGCCTGTTGTCTGGCCTTTAAAAGTCAAGGTATGCCCTGCAGACCCACAAGCCCCAAGCCACAGAGTCCCAGGCCTGGGGCCCAGCAGGCTGACTTCTGCCTGCCTGGCAGGACTGGTGCTATCTCTATGGTTTCACTTGGAAGCTACCAGGAAACGGACAAATGTTCAGAAGCTGCTGAAAGGCCCAAAGCCAGGACAAGCCTCCTACTTTCTCTGCAGACATTAAGCCAGGATGACCAAAAGGAAGACACCAAGAACACGGGCCAGTGCCACCATGGCCTCAGCACCACACCCTCCCTCGGACACCTTCCTGGGAGTGAGGTGAGTGAGCTGTGAATGGTACCAACTCATTTACCTCTGAAGGGAAGCCAAGGGAAGTGGGATCAGATCTAAGATAAAATTGAAAAACCATTAAAATACTAAAAGCATAAAGTATATACTAATTCCAGGCTACAAAACACAGCAGAGTGTTATAAAGCTTTTAGAACCCAAGGGAAAACATGGGGTCTGGAAGGTGGAAAGGGGCACTTTAGACAGGATGCCACTGCCAAGACCCTGCTAGAAGGGGGAACAGACAAGCTACAGATGGGGAGAACTCTTTGCAGCCCACAGAGTCAACAAAAGAAGAATACACGAACTATATATAAAGATTGCTCAAAACTCAACAGTGAGTTGTGCTTCTTCTGGAATATTTGAATATACATGAGACAACTTGAGAGTGGGGCCCAAGTCTGAACATGAAACTCATTCATAGGTTGTATTCACCTTATACACGTAGCCCGAAGGTCATTTATTCAGTGTGTTTAGTGCACCTGCATTCTGACTTCAGCTAGGGCGTTTGTCTACCTTGACATCAGGTTGGCACTAAAATCTTCATATTCTGCTTCTTCGGATTTTGGGTTTCATATGAAGGATGATCAACCTATATTGACATTGTTTCTGTTTTAGCTCATGTACAGATGCATGTAACCCTCCCACCCTCACTGCCCTGGCCTGACCACGCTAATAACGTGTGTGTGTTTGTGTTTGTGTTTGTGTGTGTGTGTATGTGTGTGTGTGTGGTATTGGTGTATGCATATGCACACGTGTGTGCACATGCACATGATGGCACATTGCACACGTGCAGAGGCCAGAGGAAGATATTGAGAGTCCTCCTCCGTCCTTCTTCTGCCTGACTTCCCTGAGACAGTGTCTCACTGAACCTGGAGCTCACCATTTTTTTTCCAGATTAGACCAGCCAGCCAGGGAGTCCCAGTGGTTCCGTGCCTCTGCCCTTCCGCAGCACTGGGTGACATGCTTAGCGTCTTACATGGATGCTAGGGATTGAGTTCAGGCCCTCAGGCTTACACAGCAAGTGCTCTCCTCTGATGAATCATTCCAAGCTCCCAAAATAGGAATTTTTGAGATTGACCTTTATTTTTCCCGGCATCTGTCCCTTGAGATCCATTCACCCATCCTTTCCTGCCATGATGAAACGTCCACTTGTTACACCACCTCTGGATAAGGGTCAGGACATGTTCATCGGGCTGGCAGCTGAGGGGCGGGGGGGGGGTTTACAGGAAGAGAGCACAGGTGTGTTCAGACTGACGTGTTCCACTGTGAGCTGAAATAAACCATTTCCTCCCATCGGCTGATTTTGTCCCAGCCATGAGATGGCTAGTGATGTTGAATATGTTTTTATATGTTTATTGTCCATCTATACTTCGTGTTTTCTTATATTTTGTTTATTTAAGAGAAAAAGCAGAGAGAGAAAGAGAAAGAAAGAAAGAAAGAAAGAAAGAAAGAAAGAAAGAAAGAAAGAAAGAAAGAAAGAAAGAAGGAAAGAAAGAAAGACAGAGAGAAAGTGGATGCCCCAGGGCCCTCTTGCCACTGCAAATGAACTCCAGATGCACACACCACTTTGCATATCTGGCTTTATGTGGCTACTGGGGCATTAACCCGAGCTGTCAGGCTTTGCAAGCAAGTATTTTAAACTGCTGAGCCATCTCTCCAGCCCTGTGCTTGATCTTTTGAGAACTGTTTCATTGGCCAATTTATTGACTGGGTTGTTTGAGTTCTTTTTGTTAAGATTTCTGAGTTCTTTGCAGGTTCTACATAGTAACCCTCTGTCTGATTTATAATCAGCAACGGTTTGCTCCCAATCTCTTAAATTGATTACAAACCTTCATTTAATGAAATCCAATTTGTCAATTAGTATTATTTCCCAAGTAACTGGAGTTCTCGTAAGTCCCCGCCTGTCTTTTTCCTCTTGTAGTTTCAGGTCTTGCATGAAGGTATTCGATCCACTTGGTGGTGATTTTTGAACAAGACATGAGAAGGGGATCTACTTTCATCTCTATGCTGCTATCCAGTTTTTCCAACATCATTTGTTGAAGAGGCTGTCATTTTTTGACATCTCTCTCTCTCTCTCTCTCTCTCTCTCTGCTGTCTCCCTCTGCTTGCAAATAAATAAATAATTGGTTTTTAAAACAAAAAATCAATTTATAATAGACAATATGTATTTGGGTTTTTTATATTTTTCAGTTCTGTAATTTTTACTTCTATTTCCTTGTGGCTTTCTCCATTTGGAGATGTTCTATGTTTTCATTTGTTTCAGGATGATTTGTGTTGCTTATTGAAGCAACTTTTTAAAAATATTTTTATTTATTCATTTTCAAGCAGAGAGATACAGAGAGAGAGAGAGAAAGAGAGAGAGAGAACCAAGGCTACCACCCTAGCTTATATGGGTCCTGGGGAATTGAACCAGGGGCCTTAGGCACTGGAGGCAAGTGCCTTAACCGCTGAGCCATCTCTCCAGCCCAGAAACTTTTTTTTTAATTGATGGCTACTCTAAAATCTTGGAGTCTAACATTCTTGTCTTCTCAGTGGTTGACTCTCTTGACATCGCTTTTTAATTCCCTTTAAACTTTTCCTAGTTCTTGGAATGCTAAATAAGTGTCAACTTGATTCCAGGCATTTTATGTCTCTGTATCTTATTTAAATCTTCTATTTGTGTAAATCACCTAATACCACTCCAGTGGGGCAAGCTGAGTATCACCTCATTACTGCCTCTGTTGACACATGGATATGTAGGGATGGTGTCTGATGGCTGATGGGCAGGGGTGGGAGCTTAGGGTCCACCAGCCTCCACTAACCCTGCATTGGTGGGCATGGAGATTCCTTCATGCCTTCCCTGGGGCTCCCAGGAACACCATGGAATGACAAGACCTTGTGAATCTTGGGTGGTGCTGAAAGCCCTGGCTCTTTACCTATGGCAGGAGGGAGGGTGGGGTGGAGGACTGGCTTCACACAGTCCTAACCTACAACAAACACCAGGGAGAGCCTCATTGCCTCAGGGAGCAGATGGAGGTCTCAGCTCCCACTTTGCCTTCATGGAAGCGGATGTTTGGGCCCCATTACAGAGAGTTAGGTTGGGAATTCCCCATAGCTTTTACCTAGCATTTGGATAAAGCAGGAAAGCAGCATCTTCTTTATGTCTTGCTAGCTCTGGCTAGAGAAAGCAGGCATCTGTTGGGGCTTTTCTGTCTGCACCAAGAGGCTTCAGCATTGCCCATATATGACACAATGATCCATATGTGAGTGGAGTGCATGAGGCAACGGAAAACCTAGGAACACTACTGCTGGGCATCTCTGCTGTCCCTTGGATTCTGAGGTTCCTTTTGGGGCCACTTTCTTCTCTCCACAGTTCAGTCTTTGTATCTTTGTGGGTTTTAGCTAATTTGCTTGTTTTAACATAGTTATTGGCATGCTGCAGGAGGGCAGTGGGCTGAGCAGTAACTGGAATACTGTTCTAAATATTCCATCTGAGGATTTGAGCTGCACTTCTTGCAACACGGAAGGAGAAGTCTCAAAGTCCTTGGTGGGGGATTTGCAGAGCATCCTCACATTGTCTAATATCCTTTGAGGTTAATTTTAATGCTTTTCAAATTTTCTTCTAAGTTAATCTTCCTTCCCTTTTCCTATGATCTTTCTTTTTTAGTGTGTTGAAGGTCTTCCCTAGATGACTTGCAATTTCTTTCTTATTTATTGAGAGGGAGACACCATCCAAGAAGGCTTTTTCGCTTCCATTTTCGGTGGCCCACTGTGGAGCCATGGCTCTGAAAAGCCAGCTCACATCCTCAAGCAGTTTCATGGAGTTACATTGGCAAGATACTAGTGTCTCTGGCCAGCAACCACCATGGAATGAGCTCTGAAGCAGGACATGCTGGAGAGAAGCTTCAAGCCAACATGAGCCTCCTGGCAACCCTGGAGTCAGGCACCTGGCAAGCCCAATGACATACACCTGGAAACTCACTAGAAAGGCAAATGAGAATTCCCCACCAAGACCAATTGAAAAATCAAATTCTGGGGGCCTGTGTTCTATTCAAATGCCCCCCCTTAAGGAATCTTGGTGCATGGCTAGCACGAGGGTCACTGTGTCCAAGAGATAGATTGATGACAGAGAATTGGGACACCTCCTGCAATTCTGGTGGTCCTCCCATATCCCAGGGTGGAGAGCAGACTGAGATCATTCAAATGTGGAGGGCTCAAGGACAACGGGGGACAGAGAGTGTCCTGGGAAGCATGCAGAGGTCCTGGGCTAGTCTACGTATATAGGCATGGCCCTTATCATGCCCCTGGCCCATCAGTCAGTGGCCCTAGATTCTGGGAATCCAGATACTCATTACGTTAATAAAAGACTTGAAAGAAGAGAGGGGACTAGTTGGGAAGAAGGGGATCAGTGGGGGGATAGTGAGAGGGGAGAATATGATCAAACACATTGTTACATACGTATGGAAATGCTATGATGAAACCCATTACTGTAGATAGTTAATATATGTTAGTAAAAGACATTTTTAAAAGTCCAGTGGGGGCTGGAGAGATGGCTCGGTGGTTAAAGCACTTGCTTGCAAAGCCTGATGGCCTAGATTCAATCCCCTAGTACCCACATGAAGCCAGATGCACAAAGTGGCACAAGTGTCTGGAGTTTGTTTGCAGTGGCAGGCCCAGGGGTACCCATACTTTCTCTCTCTCTCTCTCTCTCTCTCTCTCTCTCTCTCTCTGTCTGCCTCCTTCCTTGTCTTCTTGCAAATAAATATATAAAAATAGTTTTTGAAAAAGCTCAGTGTAAAGCTAGGTGTAGCTCTGAGGTAGAGCCCTTGCCTACCATGCCCAAGGCCCTGGAGTCCATCCTCAGCACCTCAAACAAAGCCCAAATTGATTGCAGTATAAGTTTCTGACAACAACTTGGGCACAAGTTGTTCTAGGATTAAGAGACTCTGTGCGTGTGTGTGTGTGTGTGTGTGTGTGTGTGTGTGTGTGTGTGTGTGTGTGTGTTGTAAAATAACTAGAAGGAAGTTTTCTTCTGTTTTGATAAGAAGGAAGCTGTCCTCTGGTGGTGATAGGCATCCTAGTGTGAGGATGGCTTTCTGCCACCTGAACTGTGAATGGCCTGAGAACTCAGGCTCCACATCTACTATACAGAAAGTGCACAGTACACAGTTGCACATAAAGACATGCTTAGTCAATATTGATGCCTTTTCAAGAGACTGAAGGTTGTAAAAAGTGCCCTGACTAGACTCCAAAACCATTACTTAATAATTGCCCATCCACCCATCCAACCTCCATCCTGTTTCTCACCCCCCCTCTCTCCATGCACTCACATTCTTGTAGAAAGACCCTTGAAGAGTTCAGCCACCTCACATTCCACAAGATAGCATGTGCAGGTGCTTGGGGTTGGGGTCTTTCAGAGAATGTTACTATGAAGGACATGTCTGCTGGGTTGGGTGGGGAGTTGTTACACTTTAGACATATGAGAAGAAAAGAGTTTCTTCTCCCAGTGGCAATGGTTGTTTCTAAAGAACCAGGCTCGGTGGTTAAGAAGCTTGCCTACAAAGCCTGACAACCTGGGTGCAATCCCCAAGTACCCACCTGAAGCCAGATGCACAAAGTGGGCCAGGGGCCCTGGTGAACTCATACTCTCCTTGTCTGTCTCTCTGTATCTCTCTGCTTGCAAATAAATGAATAAAATAGTTTAATAAAAAACCAGAGACGGTGGAGATGTTGACACAAGCCTACTTATTCTGTTAGTATAGTGTAGACAGCATGTTTTTGAAATGGTTGTGCTTCCTGAGTGCCAGCCATGAACTGGGACAATGCCAGGAGCTGGGGACGCAGGGCTTTACGTATAGTGTGCTCCTGCTTAAAGTTCTGTTCTCAAGAGACAAGAGCTCTGCTCCAATTACAAGCCTTTACAAAGTATTTTTAGAGGCTGGGGAGACAATCATGCAGTGCAAGAATGAGGACCTGAGTTCAAGCCCCAGAACCTAAGTAACACTGCCAGGCATAGTGCTGCACCCTTATAATCCCAGCACTGGGGAGGCAGAGACAGTCGGATCCCTGGGGCTCACTGGCCGGCCAGCCTAGCCTAATTGGTGAGTCCCAGGCCAAAGAGAGACCTTGTATCAAAAATGTGGTAGTCAGTATTCCTGAAAAACAATGCCCAATGATACCCTCTGGCCTCTGCACATATTTGCATACATGTGCATGGGTACCCACACACATACCCATGCATAAATGCAAGTATTTCTAATGAGCATGACAGATTTACATATTACTTTTAAGAGCTAGTCTTTGATTAAAGTAGGAGCCTGGCTTGTTTGGAATAGTCTTAAAAGTAGACATTTAACAGAGACCAGATTTATTGTGTATTTAACCTTCACCTTCACATAATTTGAAATTACTGTGAATAAAGTATTTCATTGCAATGTGTACTTGGAGATTAAGTCAAAATCCAGTGTTATATCCAAAAGAAATGGGGGAAGAGGAAGAGCAGCATCCCCAGGTGGTCCTCTCTGTTCTGACCTCTGATAACACATCTCCTCTGCTCTCCAGAGCCATGTCTCCTGGGAGAAACCACCAGGCAGGACGGCCAGTTGCTCCCACGGTCAGACAGCTTTTCACACGGAGCCCGTTCAGAGGCCCCTGTCCACCACTGAGATGGTGATGTGGACCCCACCCTCCATCTCCACAGAGGAAGTACCCAGAGAGGTCCCTTCACAGCCCAGGAGGGTCCCTCAGCACTCAGACGTCAGCGTGGATGACCTGTGGGTGGAGAAGATTCAGCAGAAGAAGCTGGAGAAGCGAGTGAAGCTTAGAAGGAAGACGTGTGTGGGGATGGTGCATACAGACCAAGTCCAGGTAAGCTGGTCACGGGCCAGCATGTTCTGACTTGGCCGGGTACCCCTCCTCCT